>CAUYLG010004524.1:0-67444 GCA_963573385.1 Cacajao melanocephalus
AGACTCCATCCCAAATAATAATAATAATAACAAAAAATAAATTGAAGGAAAAATTAGTATATTCAAAAGTAATAAATTTTATTTAAAGTAACCCTATATAAATCATTTTCATTCATCAAAACAGTATTCAGTCTGAAAATGTTGTAAAACATTTTCTAAACCAAAAGATAATATTTTTGTAGTATTTTATTAAAAATGTATTAACATCAAGGAGTAAATTTTAAAAGCTACAAGAATGAACACATATATGGCAAAATGTAGGTAGTAAGTTGGGCACAATGGCTCATGCCTGTAATTCCAGCACTATTTGAGGCTGAGGCAGTAGGATCTATTGAGTCAATGAATTCAAGAACAGACTGGGCAACATAATGAGACCCCAACTCTACAAAAAATAAAAAATTAGCTGAGTATGGTGGTGAGTGCCTGTGGTCCCAGCTACTCGAAAGGCTGAGGTGGGAGGATTGCTTGAGCCTGGGTGGTTGAGGCTCTAGTAAGATGTAATCACACCACTGCACTGGAGCCTGGACAACAGAGTGAAACCCTGTCTCAAAAAAACCTAAAAAAGGTATAAGTAGTAAATAAAAGTACAAAAGTTATAAATTACGAGCATAAAATAAATATATTTTAAAAATTATTTGAGAGATTAAGAACAACCAGGATATCATTTGAAAATTGTGAACATTAGGGATGACTTTATACATTTGCAGGAAGAAATCCTGTTATGTGTGTTTATACCTTAATAAGAAAATGCTGGTTTATATATATATTGGTTGCAATGATCATAATAGGAGGCATTGCTTTTTAAAACTGTCTTTATTACATTCAGAGTTTTGCTTACAGTTAGACCAAGATATGTTTTTGTAGGATGCTCAGATACTTAATGAAAGAACAAGTAAAGAGATGAATATATGAAAAAACTGAAGACAAAACAAAAACCATTCAGATCACATCAAGTGTCTCAAAGAGCTATTTCAGAGCCAAACAAAAAGTTGGGAGCTCCAAATAGTCTCTGGACAGGGCCAGAGGGAAATTCCTCTTTGTTACTTGAATAAATTTATGCTTAGGACTCAAGAGGCCCCAAGGAAGTATGAGTGGAGTCCCCCCGCAACCCTTGCAAAAGTGGTGATTGAGAATCCAGGCTGGGTTGTTCTTTCCCTGATGTTAGTCCTATCTGCCCCTTCTCCTCATATCTAGCTTGGATCATGCTTACCACATAGTATCAGTGTGTACTTTAAAAAATATACATAAATGCGATATTTGGTTAAGAATTAGTCTCAAAGGCCTGTTACAGAAATACAAAGAACAAAAACACATTTGTGTGATCAGAAAATTCATCTGATGGTCATGAACTCTTTTGTGTTTTTTATTTTGTTTTATCTTGCTGTGTCTCCCAGGCTGTAGTATAGCAGTTCAATCATAGGTCACTGCAGCTTCAAACTCCTGGCATCAAGTGATCCTCCCGCCTTGCCCTCCCAAAGTGCAGGAATTACAAATTTGAGCCACTGTGTCTGGCCTCATGAATTCGTATTATTCAAATCTATTTAAATTATTTGTCACCAGATAGATTTGTGAGAAGGGAAAGTTGGGTGGCTAATGGGTAGGGAAGGAGAGTTGAGAGAGACACAGAGAGATACTGCTGACAGGGATGGACAATGAGTAACGAAAAAGCTTCTATAGTAACCTTGATCCAAGTCCTAGGCCAAAAATAACAGTTAAGCTCTAGTCTCATCTTACTCCTCATTACCTCTACGATTTTAGGAAAAGCAATCATCAATCTCCAGCTTTAATTTTCTCATCTCGAAAAAAAGAGGCAATATTTTGAAATAACGCATGTGGACATGCTTTGTCCTTTCAGATGCTCCAAGGTTGGTGTTAGTGTTATTATCAAAAGTTTATTGATGTCAAACAAAGCTGGCTCCTAGTTTTATAATGGCAATATGATAATCAATAAACCCTAGCCAGACTTGAGCTGTTTACAAGCTGTGTGGAAGATTAAAGGATCAAACTACAGCAGGAGCATTGTTGTAATTATTACCATTATGTCAGCTAGGCAAGCAAAAACATTTTAATTTTACTTAAATTGCTACATGAAGATTCAAAAGAACATATTTTTGGAAAGGATAATATTAGAAACATATAAAAACCATTTTCCTGGAGTTGACTAAAATAAATGTTTGACTCTCTATGATGTGAATTATTAGTTCATAGACTCTTATTAAGTCAGTAAGCCAGTTATGAACTTAATTACTGAAGCCAATCTCCTCTTAAGTTTTTCTTCTCACTATTTGAATGATCCTGGATAAAGTCTTCAGCAATAGAGACTTCAGCTTCTTTGTGTACACTTTGACTCTGTTGGCTTAAATGCCTCTGGTTTTATTATTCTATGATTCTCTCACTCTTTATTTTGCATGGCTAAACTTAGACCGATCACATAGAGAGAGGAATAACATGGACCTTTCCAGTAGATCTGACATCCTAAAGGAAGTCAATGACCAGCCTTCATGATTATAGTGCTGCATCTATGATGAAACAACTTTGTAATTAACTTGGAATTCTTAATCACATTTTCAAAATAACATATGTATTAGTTTCTCTTCACACTGCTATAAAGAAATACCCAAGACTGGGTAACTTATAAAGGAAAGAGGTTTAATTGACTCACAGCTCCGCATGGCTTGCCGAAGTCTCAGGAAACTCACAGTCTTGGCGGAAGGCAGCTTTTCATAAGGCAGAAGGAGAGAGAAGTGTGTGAGTGCAGGAAAAGCTACCATTTATAAAACCATCAGATCTTGTGAGAATTCACTATCATGAGAACAACATCGGAGAAACTGCACCCATAAATCAATCCCTTCTCTCCCTCGACACATGCGGATTGCATTTCAAGATGCAATTTGGGTGCGGACATGAAGCCTAACCATATCAACATACTTCAATCTTATAATGTCTTATCTTTTCTTACTTATTATACATATGCAAGAAGTAATTATCAATTCTATGAAGGCAGATTTAATCCTTAGGGACAGGAAGCAGATTTGTGTTTATCTAGAGCAAAGTGTTCTGAGAAGCGACTGACTAAAAAGGAGCCAAACAAATCTTTTGGAGGTGATGAAAATGTTCTATGTCTTGACTATATTTGTGGTAACACAGGTGTATGTATTTATTTAATCTCATCATACTATCCATTTGAAACAGCTGTATTTCCTTTTATGCTATTTATACCTCAATCAAGTTGATTTAAAGAAGATATAATACACCTAAGATTTTCATTGTTGTCATTGCATTATCTTTCTTCTGATCTCTTCTTTGTCACATGATTAATTATAAAAATAAGAAATAAAATTCATTCATCCTCATAGTTGCCTATAAGAGTATCGACTATCCTTAATATATTTGTCTACTCTCTCAACTTTAGATTAAAATATTTTGATATTTAGTTTTTAGTTCAATTTACTTAGCATATTACTATGAGAATGTATAAGTCATTTTATCACCTTTGTCTTCCCCATATCTCTATGCAAAAGTTAAATATATGTAAACCAATAATGTTCCAGGAGTATACCTGGTATGCTTTTGATGTTTAACAAATAATGGTCGAATGAATGAACAAACAATACTGTCCTGCCTATAGCCACATCACTACTTTCTTGAACAATACAAATTTGCAAAATTTAAAATTTTGCATCCAATGATGATGGGGCTAGTGTATTTATTATTAAAGGAAGGTATAATCTGAAACAAAAGCTTTTTATAAAAATAACTAGATATGTAATATGTACAATAGCTAATAATCCTAATAGTTGTGTAACTCCAGGATGCAGTTCTGTCAGATGATCCAACTTGGTTCGCTTTAGTGTCTTATTCATAAATCCATCCCTTGGGATTATCTTATCTAGATATTGCTTTGCGTAACATCAATTTCTTTGATCCTTTTCCAGGCAGTCTCTTAATAGTTATCTCCTCAAATTACATTGGGATTTGTGAATTCCCTTTCAATATTTCAAAAAAAAAATCCTCAAATTTATTTCTAAGCCATAACAATTAATCCTCCAATTTCTGTGAAAGGGTTTATGAATAAGCAGAGACACTTAGTTATGTATAACTCCCAGACATTAAACTTTGCTGTGGATTTCAACAGTTTTTCTTGCGTCTTTTGTTCTCACAATAATCACTGAGCCCTTCGCTGTCCAAATGCTCCGATACCCTTAAGGAGAAATGTTTTCCTGTGGTTTTTAATAAAAGGCAGAGCAAATCTTGGTTTATGAAGATTGAGAAGTATAATCACCCTATTTAAAGTTAATCCAGACTTCCTGTCTAACTCCCTTTCAAAAGAATTTAACTTTAAATCTTAATTTTTTTAGAAAATATAAATGGAGAATTCAGATAAACTAATTATAAAAATTTTATAATCACAAATTGGGAGAATTTCTATAATAATAATAAATTTATTGATATAATGTTAGCATTCCATTTAATCTGATCTAAAATAGTAGTGAGTAATGAATATAATGCATGGTCACTTGAAAATCATATTTGCAATAATGCATATGTTTAATATATAGAAATACCTTTCTTAATGCTAATAGATAACATTTGTTGACAATTTACTATTATTAAGTACTATTCTTAATGTTTTAAATTCAGTCTTCACAATAATTCCAAATATTAGATATTATTACAAATGCTATTTCATAGGAAACTGAAACCCAAATAAGTTAAAGTCAGCTACCTGTTATGTAACTAGAAGTGATACAGCTTTTTAATTCCAGGCAATCTGGACCAGAGCCCTTGCTTTTAATCAATATGATAAACAATCTCAAAATAATACTAAAACTCTTAAATCAAGCATTTGGAATCATTAAATGCGTCATCAAAAAGCAAGTGGATTGCTTTACGAAAATTTTTCAAAAATTAAAGAAAACTGAAAGAGATTTCATTTTTCCCACCAGAAAGAAGGAAAGGGCTTTAAAAAGTAGGAAAGATAATACTGTTATTTTTTATTAGAAGGTATATGATCAATTACTACCAATATTCCTTCACCAAATGTTAAATAGATAATGACGACTGGAACTCTTTATCTCTAAAGGATGACATGAAACTGCGGAAAAGGAGGATGCAGTAGAACACACAATCAAAGCATCATTTCCAGATACATGAGTCTATCTTCTCATGGATGCAATGACATAGGTACCATCATCATGCCCATATCCTGCTAGCTCCTCAACTAATTTTCTGGCTCTTCAGAGACCCTGGCAGTGGCTCCTCCTAGATTGTTCATAAGCCCCACAGCGCCTGGCACAGCTTCCTTGGAAGAGCTGTCAAGCATCTTTGATATCCAGTAACTACATTGATCCCAGTTCTAAGACATTCTCGTAGTCAGCCACCATGTTGCTGGGATGCCATAATTAGTCTGAGAAAATAATTATTAGAATCAGACCACCAATTCTATATTTAAGCCTTGACTCCAAGTAGATCTTATGGCTATAGTGCTGTTTACTAAGAGAATCCAAAAGAATTTGGAACTGACATAGTGAATTCTTTTGGCACAACATCAAATAGAATTTCTCTCCTGACTCCACGTGTGTTTGTCACAACCAAAGTGCTAGAGAAGTGAACTACCGTAGAAAAGCCATGCAACACCATCAAAGGCAACCAGTGGTTGCAGAATCCATCTATGCAACTGTGATCTCTGGAAATACCAGCTCAAGTCTTTTTATCTGAGTCGATATGATGTAGCCCCACTGACCTCCTTTATTTTCAGTTGTGATCTGGATTAGATGACAATCCAGTGATTGGTTTAGACCTATATAGCTAGCTGAAATTTGTTCAGTATGTCAAGGAGTCTGTATGTCTACCTTCCTACACATCTGCTTAGCTATCTGCTACAGATTGTGTATTAAAAGAATGACTGATTGGTCTAGGCCTGGCTTATTCTTTATCTGCTACCTGTAAAGCCCACAAAAACCGTCCATGTGTTATGTAGTCCCCTTTCCCTTTCAGGCCTTCAAATAACTACAATGTGTCTTAGACTTCAGCAGTTCAGTTTTATTCTTCCAGCAAATCTTCCAGGGCACAGCTCACAGCAGTAGCCCTGCAGAGCTATTTACTCTTCAGTGACAAGGACCTTCTCTTCCTCTTCACGGTAATGATGCATCTGTATGGTTACTCTCTCAGCCTGCTTATCACCTAAAATCTGAAACTGCTTAACTTTTAAAATCTTGACCCTCAACATATTAATATTGGAATAAATTTTCTTCTCCTTCCACATTCTTGCTTTCATTACATCTCCTTCTTGCGCTTAACTAGATGCTTGTTTCTATTCCCCCTACATTCCCAGAATAAATTGCCAATCCTCTTTCAGCCTTGCTTCCTACCATGTGCCTCTTGGCTACATCTTATGTCTTTATACCACAATGACGTTCTCACCACTAATCCTGGCTGGTTTGCCTCAGTGTGTTTGACGAACCTGGTTTTAATGCGTTTTTAAATCCTCTATGGTTGGATAAAGCCAATCATTCCACCTCTTTGTTCCAACACCCAGGATATTTAGGACTGGTTTAGAACATCAGAAAATGGTGAAAATTGACTACACTGCAAATTCCTGAACTCAGCTTTATACTGGCACTTCCATACTGCCCAGAAGTGCTTCTATAAGTGCAATCAGCTCTCTCTGCTTTTCCATCTAAGAATTTTCTGCTTAGTATAAGAATATCTAATGTAGTAAACTCTGGGATTTCTAAAATAAGGAATATCACAACCAATTCCTACTCAGCCTGTCTAAATCTATAACCAACTGCTTTGCAATAAAACTGATTTTTTTCTCCTACAGTATCCATTATGATAAAAGGCAATAAAAGGTATTTAGTAGCCCTTGTGAAACATCTGGTATTAGCCTTCTCCTTTCCTCCATTTAAACAGTCACTAAGTATACAGATGGCATGGTTTCATTATTGCTCCTCTCAGTCTCCTACCCTGCTGTATTTCTGGCCACCATTGCCTCTTACATGGTCCCAAGGACACTGGCTATGCTCACACTGCTGTCTGATAAATATTTCCATAATGCAGTCCAAGCTCAATTACAGGACTGTGCATAATTATGCATCATACAATCCTACTGATCTTTTCCTTTACACAATAAGATCAAATCTAGACTATCATGCAAACCTCCCCCATCTCTAGCCATTTCTCATCTTGAACACTTCATTTCTCGTAGCCTGATTTTCTCACCGCCACCAAAGGCAAAGTGCTATTCTGTGCACATCTCTCTGTGTTGAAAGCACAACACTAAATTGTTGCTATATTATGCAGTTTTTTCTCTATATGCAAAGTGGACATATTAATGTCCTCTAGAATTCTCCATAAGTCACATATTATATGTGTACACTTGCCAGATAATTGAATTTAGCTAGTGCTATGAAAAAACCTACTTGATATCATCTGCAAAAGAATATATTGCAATTGCAAGTAATGAATAAAATATGTGGTGAAATCACTGCACAACCTAGTGTTTTGAATCATATTAAAATATTTATCACTTATACGGTGGCAACAAGAGTTCAAAATCTTGTATATATATTCACTACAGTTAATCAGCTTAACAATGGTGCAATTTCTACCATTTCATTTTCACAGATGAAGAAACAGCTATATACAGAGGTAAAGAAGCTTGCTCAAGGATACACAGCAGAAAGCAAAAGAGTTGGAGTTTTAACTACAACAGTCTAACGCTAGGTTCTTTCTGTGTGTTTAATTAGTCCACCACACTGCCTCTTCAGAATCGTGCAAAATGTTTGCTCTAAAAAGTAATGTCAATGTATTAGGTGTCAAACACTAAATGAAATTTCTCAGAATACTACTACTCTCTGCCATATTAATAATATATTTAATACAACCACCAGACAAATCAAGCCAAGAAACTCAGTCCTGGAGTTCATACCAAGCTGGTGGCCAGCCAAGAAATAGACAAAGGAATGTTCAGTTTGGGGAGGTTGGGGTGTGTGCTCACATGGGCAGAGGGAGTAAGGGGTGATATGCGGTCAAGGTTTACAGGTTAGGGCATGGATCAAGAGGTCATACCAGGGAAGGGAGTACAGGAAAGAATCCCATCCAAGTAAGAAATCATCAGATGTACTGTTCCATTTTTAAGCTGCCAAAATTAAGAAGGTAGGCGTAAATTTGCACAGGACCGTGGTAAACAGAAGTTTCTGGGTCTGGCTTGGGATTTTACATAGCTGCATTATGAGAATATCGTGATTTGATTTCTAAGCAAAGATCTCTTGGTTTGAGAAGCTTTCCTGGACAGAGAGACTCCTCAAATTCCCAGAGTAGGGCAGGGATAAATGGGAGAGAGACAGCAATTGAGTTATCTCTAATAGTGTCCCAGGTCCCAGATATTCTATTGTAAGTCTAGAGGTGAATATAGAAAGCTCTGTTCCTTAAAAACTATGAGAAATTAAGGAAGATAATGACCATTTGTAAGCTAAGATTAGTAAGAGGGTCTGTTTTATATGGGTCAATTAAGTGATAAGCATATTTTGAAACATAAATTGAACACAGCATTTTTAGGAATTTATAAACTTTATTTTGATAAGAAAAAACCTAGATAAATATTCATATTCCTCTCCTCACATTTTTATAAGAATTCAAGCCAGAAGAAGTTAACTATGTTGATAATCTTAGAGAAAAATTAGGTGTCAGCATCCTGCAGAATTCTTTCTGTCTGTTATGATGAATCTTAACAGTTCATTTCTTAATAAGTAGAATTTGTTAATCAATTAACTGAGCTAAAGCTATTAATGAATAGAAGGGTAAATTAGCTGAAATGTGACTGGCATTCTTCAATATAAGAAAGATACTGTTAGCCTGGGAATCACTTTCTCTTTAAGATGGATATTCTGTCAATTCATAGACACATTAGTCACTATGCCCTTATACGACTGTATGTGTAACTTCTTCTAAAATCTCAAGTTAGCAAGTTTCTTTATTCCTAAAAGGTAAATATTAGAACCAGAGTATCTGCAGAAGTCACCACATTGCAATAAATATTGGGCCTCCCTAGTCAAGTCTTAACATTTTGTTTTCTTAATAGCTTAAATTGTTTATACACATAGTTCGAACAATTCTTAAATCCAGTAGCTGAACAGAGTTGCATATAGGTGTAGAGGGGTCTAGGGTAGGCAGTTCCATGGAAAATCTGTAAGTCAGTGTAGCAGAAGTAACTCTGCTTATTCTTTGATTGTCAACCATAGTGGGGGATTGTAAGAATAATGGGAGAATTTACAAAGAGGCAGCTGCTTATAAATGAGGCGTTGTCAGCTGACCACAAACATTTGTTTCCACTGAAATACTCCTAATGAGTGCTACTGTTGAAGGCAATGCATTAATATTTATGTGAATATTGTTTTATAATATCTAAGAAGGGATCAAGAGGGTAATCAAATGATCATGTTACCAAGCAAGCAATGGGCTCACTGTGTTATGAATGTAGAAGTCAATACCATGGCACCAGTTTTTGAGAAAATAAAAGCTTTATTGCAAGTTGATTGGCAAGGAAACAAGAGGCAACACAAATGTGTCTCCCTGAGCTGGGGCCTTGGGCAAATTTTATAGGCAGAGAGTAATGATTTCATTGGATCTTGCAATGAGAAATGCTGTGAGACATGCTCAGATTGGATTGTGCCATGAAGTTATGCCAGGGGCTTGATCTGATTGGATACATATATCATGACATGAGGTGTCCAGTTATTAATTCAGTCCCCCGTTTCTTGGTGTGAACACTTAGGTTCCACCCATACTTGCAGACCCAGTTAACCTGGACATGTTCAGACTGCATCATTTGCATCCTAGGAAATCCATGGCAACTGAAAATTCACCATTTTATTACAAAGAGTTGAGTCAGATTAGCCTGGTTGTGTGGTTATTAATCTACCACAGAGTTTTTGAAGATTTAACTTTGAATATCCTGCATCGGAACCATCGGGAAAACTTGAGAATCATTGCAGAATGTGCAAAATCTTTGCTATTTTAGCCCTGTAATATTCATGTTTGATTCTTTCTGGGCCTCTGCCAATGCTTTCAGAGAATATTCTTGAGAATCATCCACTTCGTAGTTACCCATAAATGTGATCTTTGGTGACAGATCGCCTTCACTTCCCCAGTACTTCCAATAGTTGTGAGTGCCTTTACTTCACTGTATTAGATTTCTTTCTACTCAAAATATAGAGAATGGCTTCTGCTTTCCAGACTGAATCCAAATTGATATGCTCAGGTGATAGAGAAATACATAGAAATTAAAAATATGACTTCTGTTTTATTATTGCTAAGAATGAATCCTCCTTTTACTCTTTTGTACTGGTTGATCTCCCACCAGAGTGTACCAACATGTGAATTGGTCAAGGTAGATCATTAAAGTGTGTCAAAGAACTATTAGAACATCTATTTAAAGACAATTTCCATTTTTATTAAATTCTAAAAACATAAGTGAATGTCAATATTTATATGTGTAAGTTGTGAAAAAAATACAACAAATACTCCAATACCCACCAACAACCCTGATAAATAAAACTTCAGCAACATTCCTGATTTTCTCCTCAAATTCATTTTCTCTTTTCTGCTGTTTGTCTTTTTTGCAAATTATATATTGGTAACACAACTGAAATTTTTGGTTTTCATTTATTTACTTCTTTTGCAACTTGCTTTGTATTAACTAACACAATATTTTTAAGATTTAATTTATTTAGCTTCTCTAGTAGCTACAGTTGACCCTTTTTCACTACAGAAAAGTTTTGTGTTGTGAGAATGTAACACAATATCTCAATTTATTTTTCTTTCTATAATTATTATTGTTCGTTTTTTGTTTTTTGGTTTTTTTTTTTGTTCATTCGTTTGTCTCCTTTTTTGTGCTAGTACATACAGTGCCACTGTTATAAGCATTCAATATTCATTATGAAACTACTGGCAAACATAGGTCAATATTTCTATAGAATATTTTCTCAGGAGAAGTCTGGCTTGTTGGTTCTTCACATTCTCAGCTTTATTAGATAATGCCAAATTGCTTTTAAAATATTTCCACTAGCGTAGAGTCTATCTACACTTTGTTTGTATGAGTTCCCGTTATTCTACATCCTTGCCAAAACTTCATGTTTTGGGACTTATTAATTTTTGCCCATCTGGTGGGTGTAAAATGGTATCTCATTGTGGCTTTAATTGGAATTCCCCTGATTACAAAAGAGGTTAAAATCCTTTTATAGAATTAAGGGCTATTCATCAAAATACCCATTTGTGCATATTGCCAACTAGTATGTTTAGTTATTTATCTTTCTCTTAGTAATTTGTGGGAGGTTTTCATTTGTTCCAGATAGCAATCCTTTGTTAATTACATAGTTGTTGAACCAGTATGCATTGTATCTCTTTGCATTCTTTATATTTATTGCTACATAGAAATTATTAACTTTTTCCTCGTTCACTTTTTGTTCTTTTTAAAATTAACCCTTTACTAACACAAAGACAAACTTTTCTCCTGATTTCATTTAAAAATGTTTCATAACTTTGCATTTTTTGTATAGACACTGAATTCACATTATAAATGACAAATTTGGCTGGAGATGTAAAACAACATGAAAGCTCTTAAAGTACCTATACAAGTAAAAAATTAAGAATTCTGGGTTTAAACTTTTCATGTTATTGTTTGTTTTGCGATTATAAAGAGAATACATTCAAAATAAATTGGCAAACAATAATTTTACTTTGAAGTAAAAAAATTACTCATATGGTAATTTTATTGGAATATAGTGCACTTGCAGCTCACTGGCATATTCAAAAATATAAATTTTGATTTGTGCAATAATGGAAAATAGTCCTTTGAAACTGACTGAATGTGCTATATCTTTAGCAGAAGAGTAAAATATACCTGGTAAAAAGGCACAGCTTTTTATATCTGTTGTATGTTAACTCTTACAAAATATGTTAAAAGCATCCAGACAGAGGCAGCAGAAAAATCTAGGTTACTTATTCCATTTGTTTTTTATGTATTATAATATTTGATCTTCTTATCTGTTTAATTTGACCTGATTTGTTCAATTACTACTATATAAACTTGTACTGCACTTTCAGAAATGTAATTTATAAAACATTCTTCTGAAAATGTTTTCTCTTTATTTTAAAAAATTAAAAATTGAAAGTTTTACTGCATTTGTATTCAAATTTCTTGAGATTCAAAAGGTTTTTATGAGTGTTCTAATATGCATATGCAGCTAAGTACTAAATTAACGCAATTTAGGATCCTTTTCCTCGTATAAACATTCTATAATATAAAATGACGGTAAACTACTATTATTCACTTTTTATGAACAAAATGAAAGAGAAAATTTTAGATCTCTCTACATTTGATGCTGGAATTCAACAGTCACAAAAAAGCATCAAGAGTTAACTTAGGAAGAATAAAATAAAAATCTAACTCCCTTTAAAGTGTTGTATTTTTATGGCAAGTATCTGGGTTTGTTTTTATAAAAGTCTTTTAAAATTACTTTGGTGCAATGTTTTATAAAGTATAACATTGATATTTTGGAAAATAGCGGAGCTTACTTTTAAACTTCGTTAAGTTAATATTTAACTGAATGAATTTGGAAAGTGATCTAACTTTTTTTCAGCCACATTTAGTTTTCTAAACTCCTATAGATCACATAGTTGTGTGAAAATCAAATGAAAAAGTACTTTGTAAACCTTAATATTTTTATATTCCCAAAGGAATCTTCTAGTGAGTTCATTAAATTTATGTTACATCTATTTTGAAGCTAAATATTATTTATTTTTTTGAACTACGTGTCATAAAATTAGAATAGTTTCCCAAGAGAAGTTATAGATGAATTTATGGATTTAGCACTAGTTAGCTAAGAATATAATCTTGTTATAATATTGCAGGCTTTCAGCCAGGATTATACCTCATACATTGCTTGAATATTTTCCTTAAAGAATACTTTGGAATGGAATTTAGCATTCACTGTATATGCCAGCCCTCAAGCCTCAACTAAGCTCAACTTGAAAAACAATGCTGTACACATCACCCCAGCAGAAACTTTCTCACATTAATTAAGAGGTTCTGATTGGATCCCAGCAATCAACTCATATGGTGCCATATCATCCACATTATTTGGAGAGTAGGCCATGATATTTATTACTGTTGGTCTGGCAGCTGTGTCTTTAAATTTGAGGTGGTTACAAATGGAAATGGGCCACATACTCCAAACTTACTTTCTTTTATTACTTCACTTTTTCTGGCACTTGTAGTTGCAGTTATGGAATTTATATATTTCATAATACTGTCTCCTTAAGCAAGGATTAGCAGCAGCATCAACAATAAGTATGACTGAAAAGAAACGCATGATTCTTTCCAGAACAATAGAATGTTCATCGGTAGTGGATATGCCCAACTCAAATGAAAGATTTGTTAGTCTCTTCTTTTGCTTAGATTTGTTGGTTCAAAAATAGTTTCAAAGATAAACAAATTATGTAGATTAGTAAGTTCAGGAATAGTGATTACCTTAAATAACAACCAAAAGTTTTATACTAATTTTGATGATTTCATATCAATATTAGTTACTTTAGGATTCATAAAAAAGCAAAGGAAATATAAATATACATGTTAATTATCAGTTTTTTGTCTTTTGATAAAGGAATTAATTTTCTTTTGATGTGGTTAAGGATAATGTCAACCAAAACTAAATCCATAAGTTTTTATCACATTGAGAAAACTTAGATGTAAATGCGAAAAGAAAATACATGAGAGAAGTGTTGAACTTCAGAGCCTGAAGGAAAGACTTCCTACCATGAAGTCTGTTTATATTAGAATAACTTTTGTCCTTTTCTCTGTTTCTCTATGTATTTAGCAGAATCTCACCCACATTAAACATGTTTACTGAAAGAGATTGTTTGCAAATTAGTGCCCCAAATGTACTTCCTTTTACATATGCTTTTGGATAGTCACCCCTTCCTGTACTGACTTTTTCGTTGCCATAAAATGTTCTCTTTTTAATGGGACAATAATAAATGAAAAGTGCTTGTGTATGGGGCCTACCCTCTTTTGCTACTGAGAACCTGTCCTAAACCATGTGAACAAGCCCAGGAAAGACTCTTAGAGGCTGAAAGGACACTCAGACAGGGCCCACCTGTCCCCCCATTTGCTGTTACCTATTCCACCAGTTGGAGAAAAAGGTTAGCTACATGAGCCCAGACCAGGAGCATTACCCAGATGAACTACAGAATCAAAGACAAGTATGTGATGATTGTTTTTGCTACTGAGCATTGGAGGTTTTTTTTTTTTAATAAGACAAATGCAACTAATATAATTATCATGATTGTATTTTCAATAAAAGAGAAACTACAAAAGAAAGCAATCTGTAGCGAGTGTATTAATCTGATCTTTATTCTAACTTTAATTTGTATTTTCTAGAACTGAATTTTGACAAATTTTTACATTTGCACATTTACACACTATTGGAGCATAGAAGTCTTATATATAACTTTTCTATAGAATGACTTGAATACTACAACTAGTTAAATCAAATTTTAAAAAATGGCTCATGTATAATTCTGAATTTAAAGTTTTTGAAATTAATTTTCAAAAGTCATCCTAATGCATTTTATGTACTGAAATTCTGTTTATGTTACTATGAAACAGAATCTTGGTTTAGAGCTTTTATCCTTGGATAATCTGTTGTTTGTAGCACTGTACCCAAGACAGAATTTGCATGTGATTTTAAATGCCTGATGGTGATGCAAGATTTTTCTAGATGCCTTTGTCAGACTTGCAACAAGGGTGCCTCATTTACTTGACTCACTGTGCTCAGCCACTTGTGGGAGGGAGCCCATGAGCGAGTGAGTGTAGGATGCAGCAGGCCACTTTGGGCACCAGCAGGAGAAAGCTCCATGCGGGCCCTGCAGCGGCACCCAGGTGGGGTGCCTGTGACTCTTGAGGCCCCAAACATATGGCAATGCTCTCTTAGCTCCACTATTCATGGACAGGGGTGTATTATCAGCTCGATGGGCCCCTTTCCTCGTCTCATGGGCCGACTGCTCTCCACAAGCAAGGGCAAAGGGCCAGTGTGACAACCTTTTTGGGATACCTGGCCTGGGTGGGTCCCAAGCTCTTGTCCAGCATCCAAGAGGAATGAGGTCACACAGACACATGAAGGATGGTGGAGGTGGAGAAGTGTATTTAGCATTGGAAATGGCTCTCAGCAGAGAGGGGAGCTAGACAGGGGGTGGGATGGACAGGTAATCGTCCTCTGATGTCATGCCATTTCTCCTCCAAAGTCCAGCCATCCCTCTGAAGTCAAGTTGCCTCTCTCCAGTCAAGCCACTTTTCTCTCTTCTACTGACTTAGTCTGTGGTCTTCACAGGCACAGGATGTGGGGCAAGGTAAGCCATAGGTAGTTTTGGAAAAGGCAACATTTGAGTGGTTAAAAGACGTTATTCAGAAAGAACCAATCAGAAGAGAGTGAGCAAACAGGGATAAAAGTTCTCACTTTGGGTGGCAGGTCTCAAGATTTTCAGCTCAAAGGTGGGGTTTCACTGGGGACCGTTCCCTGTCTGCCTAGAAGTTTTCTGCCTCCTGCCTCTAGCAATAGGAAAACATATTCATGAATTGCAAGAGCTGCCGCCAACTCTCATGGATATTCTCAAATGTATTCTTCTGAAGAAAAAATATGATGCAAGGAGAAACAATCTGAAACAGCCTTTATAGAAATTAATATATACTCTAAGCCAACAGAGGGGTTTCAGATCATTCCTTCACCTCCAGAAAGTACAAGAAGAAGCATCTGAGGAAACAGTAGGCAGAGTAAATGCTGTGGAGTTACAAAGAAATGTTCATAAGACAGCCCTGCAGGTAATAAAATAGGTTCTGTATAGCGGTATTTGTTTTTCCTTAAGCTCCACTCACCTATGTCTTTAGAATAAATTTGTATATCTGTTTTATACCAATTTATTTTGTTCAAGTCCATATCAACATGAATTCTAAAAACTGGCTTCACAGCTATTTCTGTTAACTTCCTGAAAAGAAGCTGATTTTCATCTAGAAAACATATAGAATAAACCCAACTATAAGGACACATGCACACGAATGTTCATTGCAGCACTGTTTACAATAGCAAAGACCTGGAAGCAACCCAAATGCCCATCGATGATAGACTGGACAGGGAAACTGTGGCATATATACCCCATGGAATACTATGCAGCCATAAAAAACGATGAGTTCGTGTCCTTTGTAGGGACATGGATGAACCTGGAAACCATCATTCTTAGCAAACTGACACAAGAACAGAAAATCAAGCACCACATGTTCTCACTCACAGGTGGGTGTTGAACAATGAGAACACCTGGACATAGGGAGGGGAGCATCACACACTGGGGTCTGTTGGGGGGAAATAGGGGAGGGACAGCGGTGGGTAGGGAATTGTGGAGAGATTGCATGGGGAGAAATGCCAGATATAGGTGATGGGGAGGAAGGCAGCAAATCACACTGCTATATGTGTACCTATGCAACAATCTTGCATGTTCTTCGCATGTACCCCAAAACCTAAAATGCAATAAAATAAAAAAATAAAAAATAAATAAAGTTCAAAAAAAATAAATAAAGTAATGAAAGTACTAATCCCATATTTATGGAAAATATAAATTTTTATTAGTTTTGAATAAGTAAAACAATATTATTAATAATACCTAATGTTTATTGAGCCCCTATTATGTACTAAGTACTGTGCTAAGCAACTGATAGATGTTACCAATGTTAATCTTTATTAGGGCTTTGAGATGAGTATTGTTATTATCTCATTTCCCAGTTAGGAAACTGAGCCTAAGAGAGGTTAAATAACTTGACCACTGTCAAGCTGGTAAGAGACAGAGCTGACCCAAGCAGCCTGAGAATTGAATCAGAACTCTTAAAACAGAACCAGATAAGAATTTTGTTCTTTATGCTGTTAAGTACAAAACAACATCACCCATCATATTAAATTCATGTTATTAATCTGAATTTTATTTATTTTTATTTTTTTAATCTCATTTATAGATTTATCTTGGTTGTATCATTGTATCATCTACAAGTACAAGGACTCTGTAACTAGTTCAGTTTTGTTCATATTTAAGTAATATAATAAAAAAGAATTTAGGTCAAAAAAAAAAAATAAACCCAAGTTTCTCTCCTCTGGTCTTCTTGTCTCATTGGCATAGCATATGTTCAATGCTGTCTTTGGGACCACCTCTCACGCTCTCACAGTGACCTCTATTGCAAAGGGGAATCTTCATTGTCCTGAATCCCTACAAACACAACAGAGACAGGGCTATGCTTTCTAAGAAGATTGACAAACTCAAGAAAAAATTGAAGTTAAAAAGAAAAGTAGCTTATCACTACTATTATTCACTTTTAAAATCCAGAGTTCTAGGGTGCACCTCACCATCCCTAATTAGAAGCTGGTAGTTTTCTATGTAGGAGTGGCCAACTCAGCCTGACCAACAGGAATGCCTTCTTGAAACTCCCTTCTCTTCTTTAATGATAAAAGATTTTATTCTGTCTCCAAGTTCAAATCTCATCACATTTTATTCTCCATGTATATATAATTCATGATTAATAATAAAACAATTCCCTTGGAGAATCTCTCCCAGCGGAAAATTGTATCCAAGGCACAGTAAACAAACATAGTTGTTGAATGTACATTATGCCAAGATTGTGTTTATTATCTTAATGACACTATAGGTATCTCACCCTCAGTTGTCCTAAGTTTTTGATAACCAGAATGGGGCATCCTCTTTACATGATATTTCCACTAAAGTAAAATAAAAGTAAAATTAGACATAAAAGTCCTTGTTGCTATGATCTGGTTTTATTCTACTCTCTACTTTGAGTAAATGCAGAGGCTAAAACAAATAAACAAATAGGACTACAGATCTATTGCTAAAAATTCATTTTTGGTGCTTATTGTACTTTAAATCTCCATTTGGGAACCTTTTTTTCCAAAAAAAATTTTTTTTTTTTTTGAGACAGAATCTCACTCTGTTGCCCAGGCTGGAGTGTAATGGCGCAATCTCGGCTCACTGCAACATTCCACCTCCCAGGTTCAAGCGATTCTCCTGCCTCAGCCCCCTGAGTAGCTGAGATTACAGGCGCGTGCCACCGTGTCCAGCTAATTTTTTTGTATTTTTAGTAGAGACAGGGTTTCAACATCTTGGCCAGGCTGGTCTCGAACTCCTGACCTTGTGATCCACTCGCCTCAGCCTCCCAAAGTGCTGGGATTACAGGCGTGAGCCACTGTGCCCGGCCCAAACAATTTTTTAAAAACAATTTTATTGTTTTTAAACAATGGTTTAAAGTTGATCAAGTTATGGTTTATGATCAATAATGGTTTATGATTAAGTTATTTCACTCAACTTTTATTGGTGAACAGAATACTTGACATTGTCTTGTAAAGCATCTATGTGGGTTCCTATTTTAGTATGTTCTACCCAATATGTGCATAATATTAAGCAACTCTTCTCTCAGAATGAAGGTGTAGACTCCCCTAAAGACAACCATTAATACCCTGAAGGCAAAAACAAGTTTACCATGTTCCCAATGGTGGATTTCTAGCCACAAATCCTACTACAAATTACCCATAGTAACTTCAAGCAATTCGTAGCAATATCGAAGTTGCCAATAGATTATCAGAAGGAACAGTACTATGAGTCGTTCTTCTGGAATGCTAAGACAGAAATGTGAAATATAAATACAAAAATGAGCTGAGATATTAGGACCCTTCAGGGGAAACAATAGACATGAGACATCAGGAGCTCTTTTGAAAGATGGCCTATTAAAGTTATCTAAAATCAACCTAACTTCAGTAAAGCCATGCAAGGAGGAGAGTTGGGCCTTAAAATGCCCACGTTAAGTCGCTTCTGGATGAGATCAGTGCATAAGAAATAACTAAATGGCTTATTACCTAGAGGCTTCAGTCCTTCACTATAGTGAGTGATACGACCTTTGAGGGAAATCATTGTGTTAAATGTTTTCATGCTTACTGATGAGCTCAAAACTGTCTATTAATCTTCTGAGTAGACTGATACCAAGCATACTTTATGATAGCAATTCGACTCTGAATACCTAGGTGAAGCTCAGAAAGCCCTTGGTGCCCACAGCAGGAATCGTCAGATTACAGGTGGTATGTAAAGGAAAAGGGCTAGATAAAATTTTTAAGGAGGGTCAGCAGATAAGAGAAGAAGACATAGGACTGTACTTTGAGGCACTTTAGAAGTTAGAGGTCAAGGAGAAAAGGAGAAATCGCGGAGGAAATTGAAAAAGAAACACCTACTGATGTGGAAACATAATGAAAAGAATGTGGTATACTGAAAACCAAAGGAAAGGGTCAGTTAAGAAGATAGGATAAATCACCTGTGTCAAATGTCACCTGATACTATAAAATAGAATATTGCCAGAAAGAGTGTGGTGTAAGAGGTAGTTATTTTTGGCTGGTCTCTGTTCTGACTGGCTAATACCCATGCCACACCCTAAAAGGCAACAGTAGTCCAACTTTTCTGGAATTTGGATGAGCAGTGCACAGGGGAGTTAGAGTTGGTTTTAAGCATACTCGAACTTGTCTCGAAAATGTCATGTTGGCAAGATCTTCAATGGCAAGAGTACGTGGGAAAGAAAAAATGAAATAGGGCAAGGGACAGTTTGCATTCTACACACAACAATATTTCATTCCTTTATAAGAAATGACCAAAGGAAATGAAATAGTTTTTCTCCATTTTTGCTATTCTTAAAAACTAAGTATTAAATTCCTTGTTAAAACTAAACTATATCAAAAGAGAAATACATAGAGAATAATAAATATTTGAGGAGCTCATAGATATTGAGACTTATTAATCACCCTAAATATCTAAGGACAAGACACAATTGTGTTTTTATGACTGATTAAATTTCAGTGTGATTGCTTCAGAGTAGGTTGTGTGTTGTTTTCTTTTAAAAAAATTATATGCTACATTTGGTGAACGGTCATTTCCCATTCTTCATATGGCACACAGCACTTTCTTTAATGACACATGTGGGCTGGGAAATGTCTCAATGAATGGAAGGTGCAATTCCAGTCGTTTAATACACCCTACTGCCAGTCAGTGCATGTTGCTTTTTGCAATTGACTTAAAAATTTCCTTTTGTTTTATCAACAACTTCACCTCCACTAAAAACCGGTTGTCAAGAATGACTACACCTGGCATTTTATTCACAAGGAAATTTCACATTACATCACAGTACTTGGAAAAAGAATGTGGAAAGTTGATGTCCTCTCAAATTCTTATGTTTTGCTTCACTTTTTTTACAAGAAAGGTATTATTAACAAATATTTACATGATTGGCACTGGCAGACTGTAAGAAGCTACGCATCCAGCATACCTCCTCCGCTGTGTAGCCATCAATCAAAATGTTCTCTTTTCCTCCTGAAAAAAAAAGCAGGGCTAACAATTTGGTTATGTGGTAGTTATCTTCATGACCAAGCCAATTCATGGTAACAGACTATTCTATTCTATTAGTTTCTAAACCAATATGAGGCTGTAGGTGATCAAAATCAGGTTATGTTTTTACATACACAGTAAATCCCATTTTTTCAGAGCTAACTCACTCATCATTGGTATTATCTAGATAAGAGCTAAGATGAGAACTTATCTCTACAATTTTTTTTTTAATTAGCTAGGCATGGTGGTAACCCCTGTGGTCTGAACTACTCTGAAAGTTAAGGTGGGAGAATCTTTTGAGCCCAGGGGGTTGAGAATGCAGTGAACCAGGATTGATCACACCACTGCACTCTAGCCTGGGCAACAGAGTGAGACCCTGTCTTAAAAAGAAGCAGACTCCCCATTAATAGTGCAAACAAAATTTAAGGGGTGAGCTGTCTGTATCTATTCTATCCATGTATAATAGAAAATTTATTTGTTCAAATGAATTTTAGTTGTGACCAAATGCAAGATGCTTAAGTCTTCCAGCAAATACTGACTGTAATGTGATCTTAATAAAATTTATTTATTTATTGAGACAGAGTCTCACTCTGTCGCTCAGGCTGGAATGCAATGGCACAATCAACTGGCTCACTGCAACCTCTACCTCTCAGGCTTAAGCTATTCTCATGCCTCAGTCTCCTAAAGAGCTGGAATTACAGGCACGTGTCACAAGTGCCTGGCTCTAATTTTTGTATTTTTAGTAGAGACAGGGTTTTGCCATGTTGGCCAGGCTGGTCTCAAACTCCTGACCTGAAATGATCCACCTGCCTCAATCTCCCAAAGTGTTGGGATTACAGGCATGAGCCACTGCACCTAGCCAAGAATAAAATTTAAAGAGCCAATAAAAACCAAACTGTTGTGATTATACAGGTTATTATGGGTAATATTTGAGGCACACTTTCTAGAAAGAAATCAATAGCATCAATAGCAAAATAGATTCTTTGTAATTTAATCTTATTCAGATAACTTTATCACACATTTGTAAAACACTGAGAAGCAATAGGAATTGGCTGAAGACACTAGACTTGGAAGTAGGAAGCTTGACTTCAACACTAAAGATTTCCTGGATTATTTTTTAACCTTGATGAAGTACTCTTCACATCTCTAGGCCTTTTCTTAGCATATCAATTATATTTCGTTATTTAATAATTGTGTGTTTTTCAAGAACCTATAATATTTTTATTAAAATTACACATGACTAAACTTCATGTAGATGTATTCTTTATGACATTTCTGTCTTTTATTTAATTTTATTTGCCTATAAAACATTGTTAGTATTATTGCTTAAAATGCCTATTGATCTTTTAGATCAATTAAAAGTAAGAAAATAATATAGTTTTTATTCTACTTTCATTTACCCTTCCAACACCTTTTTTATGTAGATCTAAGTTTCTGACATAAATTATTGTTTTCTGCCTGAAAAACTTCTTTAAATGTTTCCTGAACACAGGTCTGCTGAAAACTTTTTCCTCCATTTTTATTTCCCTAGAATAGCCTCTACTTATCTTTACTTTTGGAAAATAATTTTTCTAGATATATTTTTCTCCGTTTAGTTCTTTGCATGGTTTTTGACAAAAATAAAAGCTATAATTTTTATCTTAATTTCTTCATATGTAAGGTGGATTTCTCCGCACCTCTTCTCCCTGTTTTTGCTTCTCATTTTCTTTTTTTTTTTCATTTGAATAAGAAATGTACAGGAATAATTTTTGTGGTTTTTAATCTTGTTTAATATTCTTTAAGCTTCCTAGAACTATTTTTGTGTCTACTATTAATTTTGGAAAGTTGTCAGGCATTAATGCCTCAAACAACTATTCTGGTATTCCCTGGTATTCCAGTTGTGTATACAATATGTTTTTTGATATTATTGTACTGTTTGTGACTCTTATTTTTTTGTTGTTTTCATTCATTCTTTTCCATTTTCTCTTTCCTGTTTGCCTTTCAGTTTGAGAAGTATTTTTTTGACCTACAATAATGTTTGACCTATTAATTAAAACTACTTTTTTATTCCCAGCATTTATATTTTATTATTCTTTTGAGTCTCTCTCTCTGCTTATATTATGCATCTGTGCTTTTTTGTCTACTTTTTCCAATAGTCTTCAGAAAGTCATGATAGTAATTTAAAAATCCCTGTCTGAAAACTGATAATGTCAATATCTGAATCTTAGTCTAATAATTGTTTTGTCTATTTTCCCTCTTTATTATGGTTTTAAATATATACATATATATTTTATATATATTATATATATATTTTATATTTTATATATATTTTATATATTTTATATATATTTATATATATTTTATATAGTTTTTATATATATATATTTTATATATATATATATAATATATATATATATATATGTATGTTGCCTTTCAGTATGACTTGTGTGTTTTTCTTGTTGTGGTTGTGGCTGTTATGATGTTGAACACCATACATGCTGTATTGGATGATACTAAATGAGCCTAACTAGGCCTTTATTGTGAGAGTTACATTAATCTGGCTAGAAGTCCATTTGTGTTTAATACTTGTTATATCTAATGGTTCCAGTGGCTTCAAATTTTCCCTTTTGACCTTGAGCTTCTCTATGTATCTCTTTCAGAAAGATTCTCTATTTTTTAGCCTTTTACAGCATGTTGGGGCAGGACTTCAATGCTCTGGCAGTTTATAACTGGCCTAGCTATGTATCACTTTCCATTAGCACTGACCTCAAGATCAGCCAAAGGTAAGAGCATAGAATTTTTTCTGGTCTTTCCTGGGCATTCACACAATCTTGCTCTTGGCATGGACTTCTAGTTTCCCAGAAATATGTCACAGATTTTTAAAGTTTCCTGTAGTCATACTTTTCTTTCAAGGTTTTTGGTCAACCTTTTCATTATCATCTGGTATTATTCCCCAGGCAGCCATATTGTAAAACAATTGCTGCTAACAGTTTTCAGCAATCACCCAGGGACTGGGCTTTTCTTACTGGATGAACTCTACTGAATGAGCTTTTCTTTCCCTATATCTATGGAGTGAGTTCTTTTAATATTGAACGAGCTCCTGTCATCATTAAGTAAAATAACCACAAGCCCTGTGAATGGAATCCTTCAGGGAGTTACCAGGTCAAATAGTGACACTTATCTGATGACTGGGCTTTCTGACAAACTCCATTCCTACTATACCTACCCCCATAGCTTTTAAGCTGCAGTTCTTCACAACTACCATGGTTTAAAAGCTGTTGGTTTTCAAGACCACAACAGAGCTGGCAAGTGGAGAATGAAAATAAAGCATGTTAAAAAAAAAAAAAAGAAAATTAATTGTTCTTATCAAATTTAAGCATTTTGCTTGAATAAATATTCCTTGGATAGTATAAGCCTCTAGCTGAAAGTTCCAAAACAGTTCATTTTTACTATTTTGGCCAATGTTCTCTCATTGTTTTTGTGGAGGATTTTATTTTTGGAGTTTCTATCTACACCATTCCAAAAGTCTCACTCTTGTGTTGTTCTATAAATCAGTAGTCACATTGCTATAAAGGAATGCCTCAGACTGAGCAATTTATAAAGAAAAGAGTTTCAATTGGCTCATTGGTTAACAGGCTGTACAGAAAGCAAGGCTCGGGAGGCCTCAGGAAACCTACAATCATAGCATCAAGTGAAGTGTAAGCAGTCATGCTTTATATGGCCACAGGAAGAGGAAGAGAGGCAGGGGAAGGTGTCGCACACTTGTAAACAATCAAATCTCATAAGCACTCATTCACCATCATTCACTATCATGAGAGCAGCACTAGGGGGAAATTCACTCCCATGATTCAATCACCTCTCACCTGATTACATCCTCAACTCTGGGGATTATAATTTGACATGAGATTTTGCATAGCCTCCCCAAAAACCATCTAAATAATAAGCTGATAACTTTTACTGGATGCAATAGAAATACTAAATTTAAATAAAATGTGTGTCATGCTTAAAGGACTTTGTCTCTAAACATCATGTTGTAAACATCATGTTATTTATGTAATTATGTATAAGAATTTTGGAATAGAAACAATATTATTTTTATAGCAGTAAGTACAATGGTTTGTGACACTTTTCTGTGTTGCTTTAGCTTTTCATAATTTCTTTTTGCCATTGTCCACAATGCCCATTCCCTAAGACACCCTTGATAAACATATCTATACACTGAACAAATATTCCAGAAAATATAAACACATCAAATTGCCACAGGGTGAAGCTCAAAATTTGGGTTCAGCCTGGAAGGCCACATGGGTTTTTGGCACAGAAAGGAATTCAAGGGGGAGCCAACAATAAACTGAAAGCAAGTTTATTATGAAAGTAAAGCAATGAAAGTTTGGCTGTACCATAGACTAAGCAGCCCCAAATGCTGCTAGTTGGCTTTTTTACGGCTATTTCTTGATTATATGTTAAACAAGGAGTGGATTATTCATAAGTTTTCCAGAAAAGGGGCTAAGACTGCCAGAACCAAGGGTTCCTCCACTTTCAAACCATATAGGGTAACTTTTGAACACTGCCATTACATTTGTAAACTGTCCTGGTTCTGGTGGAAGTGTCTTTTAGCATGCTAATGCATTAAAATTAGTGTATAACTAGCAGGTAGCACAATCAAAGGTCACTTTCCTCTTCATCTTTGTTTTGGTGGGTTTTGGCTGGCTTCTTTAAAGAATCCTTTTATCTGTGGGACTTTTGTGACCTGTACCTTGCAAGATCAATCCTACCTAGAACTCCTATCTCAAAGTTATGAAATGGCAAATGTCCTTTAATGAGTGTATGTAATTACAAAAGCAATGCTACTAAGTAACAAGTGACTGCTTTTTAGCAAATGACCTTCACATATGTACACTGAATAAATGTTCAAGTATTAGCTTTTTAATACTTGCAATATGTGCTTACTTTTAATTAAAGAAGAAATAAGTCATTCTTTGATGTCAAATATCTGATACAAAACCTGTGATACAATTTAAAACTGTGTTAGATGATGTGTGAAACACACAAACACACAATGCTTTTTCCTTTTTTTTTTTTTTCCTGAAAGATGTATCCTAGCCTTGTATTAGTGATTCACAAAACTTCAAGCCCCCTTAATCATTTGGTATCTTCCTAGACACAGGACTTAACTCCATTCAGAATCCTAACTGTAGTACGTATAAAATCTGTTAGAAAGTAGATAAATTCACCACACAGAGAATATGGCATTTAATGTAATTAACAAGTGAGGAAATAAGTATTTAAAGGGTATGCTAAGGCCATTACTTCATATCTTAGGTTTTTATGGAAATTTCTAAAGAAATGAATCCTGATAGATTTACCAGAAAGCTTATCAAACTATGTGATCATAGTCTCCTGAGAATTAACTTATTTTTGAAAACATCGCTTGATCATATATCCCTAATTTCTAGAATCACAAGTGGAGGAAGGTATAAGGGCAGATGTTTCCATAAAAAGCAGATTCAAAAAGAAAAGAGTAATTGCAAAAGGATTCCTTGGCATTTGCCTTGATAATTTTCTTTAGAATAACACTCTTCTTCAAGTCAATGCATGGAATTTCCTTCTAATGTAGGGAAAAATCTGAAAAATGAGAGAGACCATTGTAATTTTAAAAATAACTGGGTGGTAGTATGTGGGTGTTAATTAATTATTTGTTTTTACACCTAGTGAGTCACTTCTTATTCAGGAATAAAAAGTTCATAAAACTTTCTCATCAGTGCTAATTTGTTACTAAGAAATAACTTGATGTAAAGTGGATAAATATAATTTAAATTTTGTTATAACCCCCCTACAAAGATAAGAAGACTACAAATGTGATGTTTCTCCTTTATTTATAGCTGTTGTAATTTTTTTCAAAATTTTTGACAAATAAATATGTTTTAATTTTCTATTGCTTTAAAAAATCAGTCCAAAAGGATTAGTCTGGCTCAGTCATATAAACACCACCCTCATTCCAGCAACTTGTAGGTGCAGCAGTAAGACCCACCTACAGGCTTAACAATGTTATGACCCAGTCATTTAATATAAGTTTTGGACAATCACGCAGAGGTGGCCCTTACCTTTACAAGACCTTCAACTGGACATAGAGAAAAAGCTGTAAAATAAACAGCTTTCCTTTCCTTATTTTTTTCCTTCTTTTTTTTTTTTTTTTTTTTTTGGAAGGAGTTTTACTCTTGTTGCCCAGGCTGGAGTGCAGTGGTGTGATCTCAGCTCACTGCAAACTCTGCCTCCCAGGTTCAAGTGATTCTCCTGCCTCAGCCTCCTGAGTAGCTGGGATTACAGGCATGTACCAACGCATCTGGATAATTTCGTATTTTTAGTAGAAACAGGGTTTCACCATGTTGATCAGGCTGGTCTCAAACTAGTGACCTCAGGTGATCCACCTGCTTTGGCCTCCTAAAGTTCAGGGATTGTAGATGTGAGCCACCACACCCAGCAATAAACAGCTTTTCATTGTTTTTTACTTGACAGTGTTGTTTTTTTTTTTTTTTCCAGAATTCTCCAGCAATATAATTTCTGATTGAGTAATCACATTTTTCTTCATGTCCGTGTCACCAGGGGCTCCAGTGAATCCATGCTGGAGCTTCAGTTTGCTCTCCTGGGCATTATCTCCAGTCATAAAGTAACCTGAGTAGATTATGGAGTCAGAAAATGGTCCTGATGTTGGCTTTCTCTGCCTCTTGTCTGTACAAATAATTTCTCTCCTGTGTAAGTAGGTTAGTACACATGTAGCTTTCTGTTCTATTGCTTCACTCAAGTTGCAAATTGCAGCACTTCGTGTGTGAGTATGCATGTGAATACATTGATGAGGCTGAGGAAAATGAGGCAAGGCATGCTTTTCTGAAATCATGTTTCAATAGAAAGAAGACATCCTAACGGAAAAGGCAGGATTCATAAATCCTTCATGATTTTAATAGCCTATTGCTTTTAAAAATTAATCCCAAAGGATTTGACTGGCTCAATTATATGAATACCACCCTTATTCCAGCAACTTTTAGGTGCAGCAGTAAGACCCACTACAGGCGTAATGCTAAGAAAGAAGGTATCCTAGTGGGAAAGGAAGGATTCATAGGCTACCTTGTGAACAGGTGCCTATTTGGATTTCCCTCAAAAGGTAAAAATCAGGAACTCACAGTTTAGAGTCTGGCTTCAAACTATTTCCCTTTTAAATAAGTGTAAGTCACAAAATCATAAAAATGTGACAATAGACCACAGTTATGCAATTTTCACATACATATTCCTCCTTCGAATAGATTGTAATTAACCTCTTAGCTCTTCTTTCTCTGACCACATAGAGGTAACAATATTTTTTTTTACCATTATCTACCAGCAGTTTAATATTTCCATTGTCCTATAGGTCTGTTTCCATCCCACCACCCCCATCACTTGCTCCTTTCTACCACTACAGCTGAGACTGCTGCTAGCCTTTCTCACCTGGAGTAATAACTCACATTTGGTGGCCTCCCAGTGCTCTTCCCTGGCCCACCATTCTTCAGCCAGTTTTCCTTACTAGGAGAACTGGGCAGACCTCATTGGAGAGAGCTAGAACAGCAGAGAGAAATCCTTTTGAATAAAATTAGTCAGTTGATTCTGTTTCTTTAAGTCTTTTGGAGTGCTTTGCTTTCTTCTTTCTTCTACAGATACCTAGGGGAGAAAAAAAAAAAAAAAAGGAAAACTCAAAAGAAATCTCTGGGAAATTGGACAATACAGGAAATATGTGTCATTTCGAAACTCAATTTTACATCAGACCAAGGGTTGGTAGTAACACATCCTACGAATAAAACCATCCAGACAAGTCCTCACAAGCCAGTAGTGTGTTTTTTGATTTCTGTGGTGACCTCACTTAGAGGAGATTCCCCTGGTTTGGTGGATATTATTGAAAATGAACAGGGGATATTTATGTACCCTAGGAAGTGAAAGCAAAAACTTTCTGATGAAACTGTTTTGAATTTTTTGTGCCTAAATTTTTAACTAATTTTTTTCTACCATGATTAACTTGAAGAGTCCTTTTATATCAGTTAGTGTTGTGAAGGCATTAAATTCACTGGGGTAGGGGAAGGGGTTATGTGTTGGGGAATGGGCATGCTCCCAGGGGACATAAAAGTTCAGATATTGCCAAAAATAGAAATTATATTTAGTAACACAAAAGGTATTATTCTCTAAAATAAAAAATTAAGACGTAGACTATATGTTTATAATGATATTAATTCATATTTTACAAACCAGCTTAGCAGTTCTATTTTTTAATTGAGTCAAAGATATTTTAAAACACTGAAAAAACTAATTTTTTTGAATTATGAGCAGTTTCTAGATGTGAGGATTTGATTTTAATTTACTCGCTAATCAATATTTATGAAGTTAGAAACATTGAAAGAAAAGTGTGAAAATAATTAGACCAACAAAAGCTTAAACATCAAACAAAAGTTAATGAAGTTATTTCTGACAATTACATGAAAAACATACAACGGCTGAATTACGTAAATTATATTATGAATATTTTAATTTAGTAATTCTTATGACATGTTGATTACCTACATATTTGTGACGTAACAACCACATTTACTCGCTGCTTTAAAATCATATTAATATAATGTTTTTATAATTTTTCATAGAAAGAATATTAACACTTTAATCAGATCCTTCTCCTATACAGATAAAATGGCACATTTTTAATAAAAATGGCTCATTAAATCATTTTTTCCACACACAAAAAAACAAATAGCAAATACCCCCAATTATAAAGCAAAAAAGTCTTTCCCCATTTAGAAGTCTACTATTCTGAATTGACTAAAATAAAAACAATGACTTTACATAGTTAAACCCACTACCCCCCTTTAAAACTGAAATGTGTTAAGAGAGTGGTGAATAAAAATAACTAAGCTGACAGATTACATCATCTAATTTATACCCACACAACCACTAGCTCCTTTATTTCAAATAAAGCTCCTTTGAATCTTGATGATAGAGTCACATAATCTCAGATCTACATGGCATTCCCATTTATGGTGTTTCTCCACCAGGAAAAATCGGCGAAACTCAAAGTTCCCAGGATTATGCTTGGAAGAACTTAGAGATGAAACAGGCACTGCCTAAGAGGAGTGGAATGTGAATGGAGATGAGGCTGTGGACCTAGACAGGGGTCCGACCTAAGGACCCTGGGTGTCAGGCAAAGATTCTATCCTGCAGAAACTGAGAGTCAGTAGAGAATTTTACCCAGAAGAGAAACCCAGTAACATCTGCCATTTATAAACCTCATTCCAAGTAAGACTGACATACATTAATACCTTTAACAGACTGACTATTCAATGAAATTGTTCAGAAAATTTCAAATTCCTTTAAAACCAGAAAATTTTTACAAAGCTCCCTTCCTTCCTTCCTTCCTTCCTTCCTTCCTTCCTTCCTTCCTTCCTTCCTTCCTTCTTTCCTTCTTCCTTCCTTCCTTCTCTCTCTCATTCTTTCCCCCTTCCTGCATCCCTCTCTCTCTCTGTCCCTTTCTTTCTTGCTTGCTTTCTTGCTGTCAAAGGAGTTAGGTAGGGAGAAATCTACAAGTGTGTTCCCGGCAAAATGATCATGGTGTTCCTTGCATGTTCCAGGAATAGCATGAAGACACCAACATGGTTACGTCTTCTATCCAGTCATATTCAGCTGTACTTAGACATCTTTTAGTACGTAAGAGCCGAGTTAAATGACAGTTGATAATGAGAGACAAGGACAAGAGTAACACAAGGAATTTATTATAACAATTGTCCATGGAATTGAGGCTGGATGCAAAGAGAAAAGAGGATACTGAAGTAATACGGGAAGGCAAAAAGATTGTAGAATCAATAGATCACAGATAATAGTAGGGTTGAAAAAGTTTTAAAGTTAAGTCATGAGAGGAAATGTCTGAAAAATACAGAAGAGAGCCAGATATGCAAAACTAGGATAATGATGAAGTTGTAGTATTGATATCTTGGTGCCAAGGCCTAGGGCAGCACCATCCGATGGAAATATAATGTGAGACACACATGTAATTAAACATTTTTGTATCTTTAAAAAAAAGTAAAAAGAGAAACTATATATATGAAATATTATCATTACAATTTGCAATCAGAATAAACTTAAGGTGTTTCATATTATTAATATTACTATTCATTTTGATTATTCAGTATTATTTTGGAAGCCAGTGTGTATTTTATACTGACAGCACATCTCAGTTCTGATAGACCAATAGGCACATGTAGCTAAAAATGGCTAACATACTGAACAGTGAGGTCTGGATATGATCGTAAAAATGGGCGATTGAGCTTGGGTACTGAAGGAAAAAGCAAACTGAATTTGGAGGCAAACTTGTTGAAATGATCATTTTTGTCGCTACTCGCATCACCAAGAATTAAGAATGACGGAGAGAGACAAGCCTGTCAGTGAGCCACAGACTAAATCGCTGAGAAACTCAAAAGAACAACCTTGGTGGATGGCAATGCCCTAAGAGGTATTGAGCTCATGTCACCTGGTGACATAAGATTCAAGGTTGGGAGACTTTAGTGAACAAAAGAGAAAGGTCTGAACATAGAAATGAGGAGCAGAGAACACCTACATCAACTCCCCAGACCAACTAAGTCTGTGCAAGAAGCCACGAGTTGAGGTCTGCAGGGAAAACGCTGGGGACAGGATTCCTGCACCTCAAAAGGTAAAGAGATTATTAGCCAGAGAGGAGTGAGGGAAGGGAAAGGAATGGGACACATGCAGAGAGTTATAATGATGAGAGTGTGAAGGTAAAGGATGACTTGGGAATTGGAAAACAATAAAATTGAGTCTGGAAGACAGTGCCAGAGGGTTTTGGTGAAACCCTCTGTGTGGGGATTGGGCATAGGAAGGCATGGCCAACTCATACTTCTTTTTCTTAATTAGCTTTATCAAGGTGTAATTGATATACAATACAATTTATCCATTTAAATGTACAATTCAATGGGTTTTTGTATATTCACAAAATTGTGCAACCATTACCACAATCTAATTTTTGAACATTTTAATCACTGGAAAAGAAACCTTCTATTGATTTACAGTCACTTCCCATGGCTCTTCCTGGTCTCCCCGTTTTCAACCTTGAGCAACCCTAATCTATCCTTTGTTCCTATGGATTTTCCCTTTCTGGGCACATCTTATTAAATGGAATCACACAGCATTAGCAATTTGTATTGGCTTCTTTCACTTACATCACATTTTCAAGGATTGTAGCATGTATCAGAAGTTCACTTTTTAATTATCAAATTAAAATCAATTTTATGGATGTAATATATTTTCATTTTCCATTGATAGATTGAAGTTGTTTCCTGAATAGCCATTTCGCACTATTATGAAACATGGTGCAATGGACATTCGTACACAGATTTTCATGTGGATTTAAGTTTTTAATTTTGTGTGTTTGGGGACATATAGCTAGGAGTGGAATTGCTGGGCCACATGGTAACTCTGTGCTAAACAGTCTGCAGAACTGTCACTCTGCACTCCAATGTGACCACTCCTTTTTCATTCCCATTAGCAATATATGAGAGGGTCCAGCCCTCCCTCCTTCCCGACACCTGTTAAAGAAGGCACAAATGCCCAGAAAGCCACGTCTTAACTCATGCTGTGGCTCCCCTCACGATCACTGAAATTGACAACCTAGGCATGATCTTCATTGCAATGCCTGAGTTTATTCTTGATCCTTAAGGGAAGGAAGAGGGCTTATGTCAAGTGTAAGAGCTCATCTTGTCTCCTATGAATGAGACTTCAGAGCAGCCCATTGTGACACAGCAGATGCCCACCCCACTTTCAAAGCCAATTAACAGGGGTCAGGCAAATCAGGTTTGTAATAAATAAACACTTCAATTGTTTACAGTAACTTTGCAAAGACAGACATGTCTAATCCTGCTTTACAGAAGAGGAATATAGGGTTTAAGATGTTTTGAGCAACTTGCCCATTGTCAACTGATTGTAAGCACTGGTTAATTCTACGGTTATTTGTACAATACAAATCAGCACACATTGTCCTGAAAGCAGGGCTATAGTTTATAAGACCTGAATAGCCCTCAACAGCTTTACAGTTTGTGTTTAGGAGTTATTCTAAGCATTGTGGTTTTAATTGTCACAGGCAAGTGGAAAATGTGGAAAAGCATTCTATTAAGGTATTGTTAAGTGCTCTTCAGTAAGGATGACTTAAATAATGGGAATAAGATAAATTTATCATTTCAAATGACTTCTTTTGGTAAGTGATTATTTAATGTGGTTTTACATTATAACATAAGAAAGAGAATTGTATGATTAATAAAAATAAGTGGGAAAATGATTTCCAAATTGTGATTCATCTTTCTTCAAAAGACTATAAATTAAAATAGCGTGGAATCCTTATCTAATATTAATCTTTACTTTTAAGGTAAACTATGTTGTTCTCCTCAGTGCATAAAAAGAGTTCTAAATATGAAATATGTTAATCCTATGTGCATTATGTTTCGTACATCTTGGAAAAAAGTTGTTTCATTTTCATTGAAAAGGAGCTATTCAAAACATTAGAAATAATTTAAATATCTTAAAATAACATACTGAACATGTAGCTAACACACATTGATACAATATACACAGCTGCTACATGTTATAATGTAGAATTATATTAAATGACAGTAAAGTTGTCAACAGTAAGTTATTAAGTGCAAAGTAGAAGTAGGTTCCACAATGTCTCATTCAAAGTTTGAGAAAGACAAATTGTGAGGCATCTTGATCTAAAATACATCTCAACAAAAATGCACCAACATGCTTACAATAGTTATCTTTGAATATTGGGATGAAGGTTGCTTAGTATTTTCTTTTTTTTTAACTCAGTAATTTCTGTTTTCAACAATAAAGTAGATATTACTTTTGTGGTGATAAAATAATTTTTAGAAGATCTGAGATCCCAAATTTTGCCCTATGCTAGTCAGTAGTTTCTGTTTATTCTATTGCTACAACAATAATTTGCATTGTTAAGTTAATATGTAGGGGGAAGTTACCATCTGTAAAAAAATCTTCTTCACCTGTATCAATATTTAACGAGTAAAATTAAATAGAAATTCAGATTTGAGAAAATGTATTTTTTTATTTTACAAAAATATAGAATGTAGTCTTTAAATGAATGATATATCCTGAGTTCATGGACACAATACAAAATTAATACAAAATGAGTTATTTAAGTTGACGATTCGGTTTGTAAAAAATAAATTGCACCACAGCTTTTATAGAGAGAGCAATATACTTCTTTTGAAAAAAAAGTGAGTGGTGACACACTTTTGTGATACAAGCCTGCCGCCTGGTGGTCAGCTGGTCATCGTGAGAATGCAGACTGTAAGGCAGGAAGCGCCCTCTTAAAGCATCTCAGAAGTAACCTTGAAATGAAAACGTGGCATTGCTGGAGGTACACTTCCCTGTAGTGCCCTAGGCATCTCTGTGAGTGTCTCAACATCACCATGTGTGAGAAAGATACTATCAAAAAGTTATAAAATAAAAAAGTTATTGTCATGCTATCTTGGAATGCATACAATTATGTTGAGACAGACACTGATGGAGAGGCATAAGAATTATATAATGGAATTTGGGGACTCGGGAAATAAGAGTGGGAAGAGGGTGCGGGATAAAAGACTACACATGGGGTACATTGCACACTGCTTGGGTAACAGGTGCACCAAAATCTCAGAAATTGTCACTGAATAACTTACACATGTAACCAAAAACTACCTTACCCGCCAAAACCATGAAAATAAAAATTAAAACTAAAAAATAATAACTTTAGGTATAACAGGAATGTACAAACTGAAACAACAGGGTTAATTCTCAACACAGTCTTCTGCTCTTTCCTAAAGGGAAAAAAATAACACAGACTTGGCAAATTTGAAGGAGGATCTCTAAGAGGAAATAATCTGATGAAATTTATTCACCAGGTGCTAAGAAATTTGTATTTAAGCATCCATGGTAAAATCTAACAGGTCATGAACACTAAGTGAAATATTTAAAGTAGCAGTCTATTTCTAATATTAATCTAGACTTTTTTTGTCTCTAATTCTGAGAGAAATAGTGATGAGAAGGAGAATTCAAAAAGGAAACATGAAGAGAGCTTAGAAAGTCAGAGCAGTTTTGCCAGAAAGCAGTGACACAGTCTTCAGTCCCTTTCTTTGGGGAAAGTATAGTCCATGCTATCTGTTATTTTGTTAAAACAACATCACACTTTTCTCCCTCTATAAAAGGCAGTGCTAATACCAGCATCATAATGAAGCCATAAGGACATTTGGTAAAACGTGATGCTTTCAGGGTCTCCACTTAGGTGGTTCAAAATTGGACTCAACAATAACACCACCACCCTAAGCGGACAAAAGTAAGAATATCTGGCCCACACTGATGTCACTGTCTGTCTTTGATAGTGGCTTTGAATGAATGTCAACATTCTTCATATAATTTTATCTTTTTCTTAGATATTGAAACCAGAGTCTCAAATTTCACATTTGCATTACAAAGTTATTCAACCGCTATTATTATTACTTAAAAAAAAATTTACCATAGGAAACTTGAGGTCTGGTGAGACTGTTAACTTAATCATTAAGATTGGATTTGGGACTCTTAAAAGTCTTTAATGAAAGGTCTGTGTGTTCATAACATATCAAAAATCTGGAGAAGCAAGGTCTGAAGTTACATCAGAAAACCAGAACTAGAATCATGAGAAAAACTCCATGAAACTTTTCCTTCATTGTCTTGAGAATTTTAGCACTTTTAGTTGTTGAAATGCCACACATTGTCAGGCCAAGGTGGGCAAATCACTTGCACCGAGGAGTTCAAGAGTAGCCTGGAGAACATAGTGAAATCTTCTCTCTACCAAAAATAGAAAAACAATTAGCCAAGTGGGGTGGTGCACGTCTGTGGTCCCAACTACTTGGGAGGCTGAGGTGGGAGGATCACTTGAACCTGGGATGTCGAGGCTGCAGTGAGCCAAGATAGCACCACTCCACTCCAGCTTGGGCCACCAGAGTGAGACCTGTAAAAAAAAAAAAAAAAAAAAAAAAAAAAGGAAAATGCCATATAACTACTGCCTATATCCAGGAGCCTTATTAGTGAGAACAACAAAATATTTTATCTGTTCACTACAGTTCACACACAGGATCTTTATAAATTAGACATTGTGTTAAAAAAGAGACCAAACCAAAACTTTATGTAAAATCAAGCGGTATGTAAGATATGAACGGATTTTAACATTGATAGCATTGAAAATAAGAAGCTGTAATCCTAGCACTTTGGGAGGCCAAGGTGGGTGGATCACCTGAGGTCAGGAGTTCAAAACCAGCCTGGCTATCATGGTGAAACCCCATCTTTATTTGTAAAAAAAATTTTTATTAAAAAAAAAAAGAAAAAAAGAAAACAAAAGAAGAAGCGATTCAATGAATGCTAGGATTAAAAGGAATATAAGTTTTCCAGCCCTCATCCTTTAATTTACATATAAATAAATAGGTCCTCAACATATGGGCAATTTCCAGTCATGTAGACAGACACAGGGACAAAAAAGAAATGAACATTCATGTATAAACCCTCCTTCGTCTGCAGTCATTCTGTCCTCAGCTCCTTCCTCTATCTGTACACTGAACCCATCCTTTCTCTAGGTCGTAGATGTCTTGAGTTTTTTCCCTCCTTTACCTTGTACCATATTCTTCTCCATCAGCATTGGAAAATATTCAAGTCTCTGTATCAAAAACAAAATGAAATGGTCTCCGCCTCCAACACACACACACCCTTTTCCAGGCACTGCCTTGCCTTCCTGACCTCTTTGCTGCCAAATATCTTGGAAAAAAAAGTCCCACTTGCCAGTCTTGATGGTTTCACCTCCCACATGCCTCAGTATAATCCAATATGTGTCCCTCCCACATGGCTTCTCTGCAAAGCTCACCAATGACTGGAGAGCTACTGAATCCAGAAGAGGGGTTTTAGTTGTTCACGTCCTTGAAATAACAGCAGTATCCAACATTATTAGAATATTAGCTGTGCCCCTTTCAAAGCACTCATCCTTTACTTTCAACCTCTCTGCTTTTTCTGGGTTTGTCTTTGTGTTTTGCTTTTGTTTTGTTGGTTTGTTTCTTATAATCTTACTGGCTACTACTCATTTTCCATCTCATTCTCCTTCTAATGTAGAACATTAACAGCATTTTTCAAGGCTTGGCCCTGGGCTCCCTGTTCTTATTCTAAGTTCTCTGTCTGGCAAGCTCAATTGTACACATGGCTTTTATTACAAACCACAGACTAGTAATTTCCAAGTTCACATCCACCTCTCAGACCTCTCCTCTGAGCACCAGACATGTTACTAGACTGCTTAGTTGACATCTTCACTTTCAATAGCTATCTTTCACTTAAAATCTGTTAATAGATTCACATTGGGTTTTGGTTAAAGAACAGAACCTTTCCATATGGCCTGCAAGGTCTTGCATAATTTGGTCCCAACTAATCTCAGAGAATTTACTATGCCCTTGGCAGTCACTCACTCCTTGCCCCACTTCAGTTAGCTTTCTATTACCTTATTTCTTTCATTCAGAAGAACTTTGCTCTTTCCATTTGCTAAAAACCTCTTTTCTTTATCTCCCATTCTCTTTTCTCCAAGGTAAATTCCTACTTTAGATCTCAATCTAATGCCACATTTTTAGGAAAGCTTTGTTAGACTCATCAGACAAACGTATAAATTATCTGGTAACTACTCTTTCTAACACCTATGATAGCTTTAGTTACATGTTTATTTGTTTAATTAGTGTCTCCATTAGTCTGTAAGTGCCATGAAGGTAGAGACTATTGTCTTCTTATACATCATTGTGACCAAACAGTAAATAGGAGGTCTCAGCCTCAAGAAATGTTTGTTGAATAAATTAAAACGGAATTTTGTCTTTTATTATTCAGATGTGAATATTTGGTATATAGGTTGGCATAAAATTTGGCACAGGTAAAGAGGTCCTGGTTTAAAAAAAAAAAAAAAAAAAAAACATTGGTGATGGTTCAGATTCTCATAGACTCCAGGCCAACAAACTGTTAGTTATATTCTCAACTGATAGAGAGAAGTGCTTGGCTCATGGCATGAGTTCAATGACTTGCTAAATGATTGACAAAAGAAGGTAGTAGTAATCACAGAGAAAATAGGCTGTTTCATTTATCTTGTTCCATAAAAATGTTCCATAAAATTTTAGGGATTATAAAAGATTCAACAAGTAAGTGTGGCTCTTTCAGGGGAGAAAAAAAGTGTTGGCAAGGACATGGAGAAATCAGAACCCTTGTTCTTTGCTGATGGGAATGTAAAATGATGCAACCACTGTAGGAAACAGTATGATGCTCTCTCAGTCAGTTAAACAGAGAATTATCATATGATCCAGCAATTCTAAGTATATGCCCCAAAGAATTGAAAACACACACACACACACACACAGAGAGAGAGAGAGAGAGAGAGAGAGAGAGAGAGAAACACACACACAGAGAGAGAGAGAGAGAGAGAGAGAGAGAGAAATTATTCATCCTTGAAAAGGAATGCAAATCTGCATTTATACATTTATTTATTTATTTCGTAGTGTATTGTAGATTCCTATTTCCTTCAAAGGGATGTAATTGAGATACCCTGAATTTCCCCACATTTGGCTAGTAGGAAAAGAAATAGAAATCTCCCATTTGTACATTTATTTATTTATTTCAGAGTGTATTATAGATTTCGATTTCATTCAAGAGTGTGTAATAAAGATACCATGAATTTCCCCAGATTCGGCCTGCGGGAGCCCCTTCAAGCTGGGTTCTGTCTTTATAACACATCCCTACTATTCTTTGAGTACTTCATTTTTCTTCATGACAAATAAGATGTTCCTTCTTGTACGTTTTCTGACCCATTTCTAGAATTCACTTTTATGTTTTTCCTAAGTAGCCCTGGTTCCTTTTTGTGAGGAATGGTGTTTAGAAACCAAAACCATAGGTCTAGATGTGTTTATTGCTAGTACAGCATGATGCCTGGGCCATCTTAGTGAAAAGAGCTAAAAACTGTATGTACACACACACACTCTCTCTCTCTGTCTCTCTCTCTCTCTCTCTCTCTCTTTTACTTCTATATTTATTTGTATATCTATTTGTTGATCTTGAAGACTAGGCGTTCATGCAAATATTTTCTATCCGAAACTTGCACCACAGTGCTCATTGTCACAACCCCCTTTCCTCATTTTCAACCTCACTACCCTGATGGTGAGAAACCTGGCTCCCCTCATCTTCCATGAATCAACAGTACTGCCTATCTTCCCCTGTGGGCTCCTCTCAGCTTGCTTGAACCCTGGTCCCTACCACAATGCTGTCCTGCTGGACCATCTTCTTTGATCCAATCTCTGCCATCACTGACCACCTCTGAGCCCCCAACCTCTGCCAGATCAGGTCTCCTGTTTAATTCATGTGTACCTAACAGCTTTTTGACTGCATTACTCAGAAAATGTGAAAGTGAGAAAAGAGACGGGAAAGATGGAGAAATAGAGTTAAAAAGAGAGAAAGGAGGGGAAATAGGGGAAAAAATAAATCAGCTTTTAGAATGACTTTGAATTCAAGTGTGTTTGACTTTATATTCTGAGAACTTTCTTCTTTTATTCAATTCTTTTTTTTTTTACTTTAAGTTCAGGTATGCAAGTGCAGAATGTGCAGGTTTGGTATATAGGCATAAGTATTCCATGGTGGTTTGCTGCAGCTATCAACACATCATCTAAGTTTTAAGCCCAGCTTGCAGTAGCTATTTGTCCTAATGCTCTCCCTCCCCTCTTCTCACCCCTGACTGGCCCTGGTTTGTGTTGTTCCCTTCCCTGTGTCCATGTGTTCTTACTGTTCAACTCCCATTTATGACAGAGAACATGTGGTGTTTTGTCTTCTGTTCCTGTGTTAGTTTGCTGAGGATGATGGCTTCCAGCTTCATCCATGTTCCTGTAAAGGACACGATCTCATTCCTTTTTATAGTTGCATATTATTCTACGGTGTATATGTTCCACATTTTCTTTATTCAGTCTATCACTGATGGGCATTTGGTTTGGTTTCAAGTCTTTGCTATTGTAAATAGTGCTGCAATAAACTTATGTGTACATGTGTCCTTATAGTAGAATGATTTCTATTTCTTTGGGTATATGCCCAATAATGGGATTGCTGGGTCAAATGGTATTTCTGGCTCTAGAACCTTAAGGAATCACCATTTGTTTCTTCCACAATGCTTGAAATAATTTGCACTCCCACAAACAGTGTAAAAGTGTTCCTATTTCTCTACAGCCTCACCAGCATCTATTGTTTCTTGACTTTTAAAAACTGCCATTCTGACAGGTGTGGATGGTATCTCCAGGTTTTCACTGGCATTTCTCTAATCAGTAATGTTGAACTTTTTTAAAAAATATGTTTGTTGGATGCATAAATGTCTTCTTTTGAGAAGTGTTTGTCTATATCTGTTGTCCACTTTTTGATTTTTTTTTTGTAAATTTGTTTACGATCTTTGTAGATTCTGGATATTAGACTATTGTCAGATGGGTAGCTTGCAAAATATTTCTTCCATTATGCAGGTTGCCTGTTCACTGTTATGGTAGTTTCTTTGCTGTGAAGAAGCTCTTTAGTTTAATTAGACCCCATTTGTCAATTTTGGCTTTTGTTGCAATTGCTTTTGGCATTTTCATCATGAAATCTTTGCCCATTCCTATGTCCTGAATAGTATTGCCTAGGCTTTATTCAAGGCTTTTTAGGGTTTGGGGTTCTACAATAAATCTTTAATTCATCTTGAGTTAATTTTTGTATAAGGTTTAAGGAAGGGATCCAGTTTCAGTTTTCTGCATATGGCTAGCCAGTTTTTCCAGCACCATTTCTTAAACAAGGGATCCTTTCCCCATTGCTTGTTTTTGTCAGGTTTTTCAAAGATCAAATGGTTGTAGATGTGTGAGGTTATTTCTGAGGTCTCTGTTCTATTCCATGTGTCTATATGTCTGTTTTGGTACCAGTACCATGCTGCTTTGGTTACTGTATCCTTGTAGTATAGTTAGAAGTCAGGCAATTTAATGCCTCCAGCTTTGTTCTTTTTTGCTTAGGATATTCTTGGCTATGCAGGCTCTTTTTTGGGTCTGTATGAAATTTAAAGTAGTTTTTTCTAATTCTGCGAAGAATGTTGATGGCAATTTTATGGGAATAACATTGAATCTATCAGTTACTTTAGGCATCACAATATTAATTCTTCCCATCCATGAGGAGAGAATGTTTATCCATCTGTTTGTGTCCTCTCTTATTTCCTTGAGCAGTGGTTTTTAGTTCTCTTTGAAGAGGTCCTTCACGACCCTTGTTAGCTGTATTCCTAGGTATTTTGTTCTCTATGTAGCAATTGTGAATGAGATTTTATTCATTATTTGGCTCTCTGCTTGTCTATTGTTTGTGGATAGGATGGTTGTGATTTTTGCACATTAATTTTGCATCCTGAGACTTTCTTGAAGTTGCTTATCACCTTAAGGAGTTTTTGGGCTTAGGTGATGGGGTTTTCTAAATATAGAATCATGTCATCTGCAAACAGACATTTTGCCTTCCTCTCTTACTATTTGAATACCATTTATTTCTTTACCTTGCCTGATTGCCCTGGCCAGAACTTCCAATACTATGTTGGATAAGAGTGGTGAGAGAGAACATCCTTGTGCTGGTTTTCGAAGAGAATGCTTCCAGCTTTTGCCTATTTAGTATGATATTGCATGTGGGTTTGTCATAAATAGCTCTTATAATTTTGAGATATGTTCCATCAATACCTAGTTTGTTGATCGTTTTTAACATGAAAAGATGTTGGATTTAATCAAAAGCCTTATCTGCATCTATTGAGATAATCACGTGATTTTTTTGTCATTGGTTCCGTTTATGCAATGAATTTCCTTTATTGATCAGCATACATTGAACCAGCCTTGCCTCCCAGGGAAGAAGCCAACTTGATTGTGGTGGATAAGCTCCTTGATATGCTGCTGGATTTGGTTTGCCAGTATTTTACTGAGAATTTTTGCATAAATGTTCATCAGGGATATAGGCCTAAAGTTTTCCTTGATTATTGTGTCTCTTTCCAGTTTTGGTATCAGGATGATGCTAGCCTTATAAAATGACTTAGGGAGAAGTTCCTTCTTTTCAATTGTTTAGAATAGTTTCAAAAGAAATGATGCCAGCCCTTCTTTGTATCTCTGGTAGAATTCATTGGTGAATCCATCTCATCCTGGGCTTTTTTAAAAAATTGTTATTGGTAGGATATTAATTACTGCCTCAATTTCAGAACTTGTTATTGGTCTATTCAGGGATTTGACTTCTTCCTGGTTTAGTCTTGGGAGGGTGTGTGTGTCCAGGAGTTCATTTGTTTCTTCTAGATTTTCTGGTTTATTTGCATAGAGGTGTTTACAGTATTCTCTGATGGGGTAGTTTGTATTCTATGGGGTCAGGGATGATATTTCCTTAATTATGACTTTATGTTGTCTATTTGATTCTTCTCTCTTTTCTTTTTTATTAGTCTAGCTAGTGGTCTATCAATTTTGTTAATCTTTTCAAGAAACCAGCTCAAGCAACTTCTTGATTATTTTAAGGGTCTCTTGTGTCTGCATCCCCTTCAGTTCTGCTCTGATCTTAGTTATTTCTTGTCTTCTGCTAGCTTTTGAATTTGTTTGCTATTGCTTCTCCACTTTTTAAAACTGTGATATTAGTATATTGGTTTGAGATCTTTCCAGCTTTCTCATGTGGGCATTTAGTACTATTAATTTCCCTCTTAACACTGCTTTAGCTGTGTCCCAGAGATTCTGATACATTGTCTCTTTGCTCTCATTGGTTTCAAAGAACTTCTTGATTTCTGCCTTAATTTCATTATTTACCCAGGAGTTTTTCAGAGGCAGCTTGTTCAAATTCCATGTAGTTGTGTGGTTTTGAGTTAGTTTCTTTCCTTAGTTCCAATTTGATTGCACTGTGGTCTGAAAGACTGTTAGGATTTCAGTTCTTTTGTATTTGCCAAGGAGTGTTTTACTTCCAAATATGTGTTCAATTTTAGAATAAGTGTCATGTGGTACTAAGAAGAATGTATATTCTGTTGATTTGGGGTGGAGAGCTCTATAGATGTCTTTTAGGTCCCCTTGATCCAGAACTGAGTTCAAGTCCTGAATATCCTTTTTATTTGTTGTTGTTGTTGATCTGTCTAATACTGACAGTGTGGGAATCTAAGTCTATTATTTTATGGGACTCTAAGTCTCTTTGTGGGTCTCTAAGAACTTGTTTAATGAATCTGGGTGCTCCTGTAGTGGGTGCATACATATTTAGGATAGTTAGCTCTTCTTGTTGAAATTATCCCTTTAACATTATGTAATTCCTTTCTTTGTCTTTTTTTTCTGTTTGTTGGTTTAAAGTCTGTTTTATCAGAGACTAGGATTGCAACCCCTGCATTTTTTTGCTTTCCATTTGCTTCATAAATTTTCTTCCATCCCTTTATTTTGAGCCTGTGTATGTCTTTGCATGTAAAATGGGTCTCCTGAATACAGCACACCTATGAGTCTTGGCTCTTTATCCAATTTGCCAGTTTGTATCTTTTAATTGGGACGTTTAGTCCATTTACATTTAAGATTAATATTGTTAGGTGTGAATTAGATTCTGTCATCATGATGCTAGCTGGTTATTTTGCATACTAGTTGATGCAGTTTCTTCATAATGTCATTGTCCTTGTATTTGGTATGTTATTGCAGTGGCTGGTACTGGTTTTTCCTTTCCATATTTAGTGCTTCCTTCAGGAGCTCTTGCAAAGCAGGCCTTGTGGTGATGAAATCCCTCAGCCTTTGCTTGTCTGGAAAGGATTTTATTTCTCCTTCATTTAAAAAGCTTAGTTTGGCTGGATATGAAATTCTGGGTTGAAAATTCTTTTATTTAAGAATGTTAATATTGGCCCCTACTCTCTTCTGGCCTCTAGGGCTTCTGCTGAGGGATCTGCTGTTCGTCTGATGGGCTTTCCTTTGTAGGTTACCTTGCCTTTCTCTCTGGCTGCCCTTAACATTTTTCCTTCATTTTGACTTTGGAGAATCTGATGATTATGTGTCTTGGAGTTGATTGTCTCATGGAGTATCTTAGTGGCATTCTCTATATTTCTTGAATTTGAATGTTGGCCTATCTTGCTAGGTTGGGAAAGTTCTCCAGAATAATATCCTGAGGCATGATTTCTAACTTGCTTCCATTCTCCCTGTCTCTTTCAGGTAATCCAATCAATCATAGATTTGGACTTTTTATATAGTTCCATATTTCTTAGAGGTTTTGTTTATTCCTTTTCATTTTCCTCTAATCTTGTCTGTGTGTCTTATTTCAGCATAATGGTCTTCCAACCCTGATATTTTTTCTTCTGCTTGGTTGATTCAGCTATTGATACTTGTGTATACATCACAAAGTTCTTGTGCTGTGTTTTTCAGCTCCACCATGTCATTTGTGTTCCTCTTTGAACTTGTTATTCCAGTTAGCAGCTCCTGTAACATTTTATCAAGTTTCTTAGCTTCTTTGCATTGGTTTAGAACATGCCTCTTTAGCTCAGTGGAGTTTGTTAATACCCACCTTTTGAAGCCTACTTATGACAATTAGTGCATCTCATCCTCCATCCAGTTCTGGAGAGATGTGTCAATCATCTGGAGGAGAAGCAGTCTCCCCTATGGATTTTCAGCATTTTTTTCATTGATTCTTTCTCATCTTTATGAATTTGTCTAGTTTTGATCTTTCAGGCTGCTGACTCTTCGATGAAGTTTTTATGGGGTTTTTGTTTTTGTTGTTGTTGTTGATGCTGTTGTTGTTCCTTTCTGTTTTTTTATTTTTCTTTCAATAGTCAGACTTTTTCTGTGAGGCTGCTGTTGTTTGCTCAGGGTTCATTTCAGGCCCTATTAATCTGATTCACTCCCGTGTGTGGAGATGTCACTCGAGGAGGCTGGAGAACAGCAATGATGGGTGCTGGCTCCTTCCTCTGGGATCTCTGACCTTGTTAGGCACCGAACTGAATCCAGTAGGAACACTCCTGTATAGGATGTCTGACAATACTTGTTGGTGGGTCTCACCCAGTTGGGTGTCATGGGGAGCCAGATCCATTTAACAAAGTAGTTTGTTGAGGTGCTGTGCTTCACTGGGGAGAAACCTACTCATCTGGGCTGCCCATATTCCTCAGATGTCTTCTGTTTCCCATGGACAATGGCCATCCCTCCCCCAGGGGCTCAGGCCCAGGGAGATCAGAGTTCCGTCCCTGAGCTTCTGGCTGTAGTTGTTGGAGTTGCTGCAGGGAGACCCCACCTACTGAGGAGGTATGGTCGGGGTCAGGTCTAAAGAGGCACTATGGTCACAGGCTGCCACAGTTGGTGTGTTGTGCCATGGGGAATATCTCTTGGGACCCAGCCTTCCATACCACCAGATGAATGTTTGCCTGACTGAACATTCACAGAAAGGTAGTACATCCGAAAAAGAAAATAAAAAAAGTCAAAGTCCAAAGTACGTTTGACTCTGAAAGCTATAGATTTCATAGAAAATATATGGTCACTGACTAGATCAATGGGAACAACTTCCTTAGATGTTTCCTGATAACATCTGTGGTATGCAGAAGAGTTGAGTGTGCCCCGGCTTGCTGGAGGTGGCAGTGAATTTGTATACCTGGGAATAGAAAGCTGGCTGAGCAAGCTAACAGGAACAGAAAAGAATCATATATATATATAGTTGTGAATGACAGCCAATAAGTTATAGTTATTACAAGTGACCTTAGCTTCTCTTAATTGTAAATGATGTTACAAAATAGTTTTGGGGGAACATGTAAAAGCTGTGGGACTTGAGATGACGTAATTTGTTTAAAAATGTGCTAGGCATGTGAGTCACTGTTTACTATTTAGGTGTGTCAGAATAATAGATTTTCCTTATTTCTAGATGTACATTTAATTTCTGACTTGAGGCCGCTGCCTGCCTATACTCTTTAAACTAACTCACTGTGAATCTTCCATTTGTACTTTTCTGAGAATCCCGCAATTAATTATTAGAATTATTAGTCAGCATCAGTGTGGCTCACATCTCCATGTTACTCTGTCCTACTCCTCCTCCCAGTCCTGACCTAGCCCTCAAGGTTCACAGGTCTAGTCTGCCAAAAGAAAGGACAAGTTACCCTAGGTGGTTGTTACCCATTGGTGGTAGGAAGGGAGGGGCCTGTTTCTTGTTCTCCTCTGCTGTTTGGCAGTGACATTAACTGAAACCAGCATGTTGGTACACATTTGGTTCACTGGCAACTCCCTGGCATTGCTTCTGAGGTTCCAGGCTCTTTGTACAAGTTTCAGTTGCATCATAAACAACCTTATATTCTTATTGATGTAAAACAAGAAAAGCATTTTTTTTTTCCTCATAAATGTGCTAGGTCAGATGGGGCAGCACAGCTGCAAAAGGCTTGGTAAGTTCAGGTCTAATACAAGCAAGGCCCAGAAGCTAACTGGACTTTGCTCTTTTCATGGTGGTTGCCAGAAATCCAGGAGGAGAATAAGAAACTAAATGTGCCCGATAAGTTCTTCTTACTGGCCTAGTCTCACTTTTCCCCACATGTTAAACTCCAAACCAATCACATAGCCAAGACCAGCTTAAATGGTATGGGGAATTACACATTTCCTCCCAGTAAAAGATGGCAAAGGTAGGAGTGAAGAAGTAGGCACAGAATACAATGTAAAGATCATAATCAACCACTGTCTGCCCAGTTCACTTTCAAATTCAAATCTAAGGTATAAATGAAAACAAGACTCAAACAGATAGCAGATAAAAATATTGTATCCCAGCATTTTGGGAGGCAGAGGTGGGGAGATCACCTGAGGTCAGGAGTTTGAGACCAGCCTGGCCAATATGTTGAGACCTTGTCTCCACTAAAAATACAAAATATTAGCCAGGTATGGTGGTGGGGGCCTGTAATCTCAGCTACTCAGGACTCAGGATGCTAAGACAATAGAATTGCTTGAACCTGGGAGATGGAAGTTGCAGTGAACCAAAGTCGCACCATTGCACTCCAGCCTAGACAACAGAGTGAGACTCTGTGACTCCATTTCTCTCTCTCTCTCTCTCTCTCTATATATATATATATATACACACATATATATAAATATAGATATATATATACACACACATATAGATATAAATATAGATATAAAGATGATTATATATATATAATCATCTTTATATATATTATTTTATATATTTTTTTATATATATGTGTATAAAATCATCTTTTCTTACAGAAAAGACTGATTGGGAAAATAAACATAATTCTGTAGGCAAAAATGCACTTTAAAATACCCAACCCCTTGAATAATCCATACCCACTGTATTAGTCAGGGCTCTTCAGAGAGACAGAACTAATAGATATACAGATGATGATGATAGATAGATAGATAGATAGATAGATAGATAGATAGATAGATAGACAGACAGACAGATAGATAAGGAAATGTGTTCCGTGAATTGGCTCATGTGATTAGGGAAGCTGAGAATTCCCATAACTGCCCATCTGCAAGTTGGAGAACCAGGAAAGCCAATAGCACAGCTCAGTCCAAGTCCAAAGACCTCAGAACCACGGACATCGAAGGTTCAAGTCTTAGCATGAGGCTAAAGGCCTGAGAACTTGGTGCAGGGAAAGGTGCTGGTGTAAGGACCAGAGTCCAAAGACTGGAAAACCTGGAATTCTGATCTTCAAGAGCAGGAGAATGTTGTTCTCAGCTGAATGATGTTCTTCAGCTGCAGAAGAGAGAGACAAAATAAATTCACCTTTTGTCTGCCTTTTGGTTTTATCTGGATCCTCAGCCAATTGGATGGTGCCTGCTTACACTGAGGGTAGATTTTCCTTAGTCGGTCCACCAATTCAAACCAGTCTCTTCTTGAAACACCCTCACTCACAGGCAGACCCAGAAATAGTGTTTTATTAAATATCTTGGTATCCTTTAATTTAGTCAAGTTGATAACTAACATTAACCATAACATCTATCCAGAAATTCAGAAGCAGCAATTGTAACCTTTCTGTAATGAGGAAGAAAATACTAGTCGGGCATCTCTAAAACAGAAGAAACCCTGAATAAGATGACCCATGCTCACAGACAATTTCTAACTCCCAATCTCACCACAAGACACTATTTGGATGCACTTTGCCTTTGGGAAAGAGGAATGAGAGGTAGGAGGAAGTTATGTGTATTCTTAGCAAAATGTTCTTCCGTGAGCAGTTGTTTTCATCCCACTTTAGAATTATGGAAGGAGGATACTACGGTGTTTTAAAAAAAAACTCTTCCTATTCCTGTTGCAGCTTCCACGCTGCTTCTCTGGTTGCAAGCATTTTCATCCTGCCTTGGAAAGCCCCTCAATTCTACCTCAGTTTACTTTATGTTCTTCCTGGGTCTCTCCTCTCCTCTCTTAATTTACCAACATAATTAGGGTGAAGATTCTCCACCACCAGTAAACCATGTGAGAAGGGAGGGAGGGATTGTACACAATCATATATTTTCTGGTGCAGAACACATCTTTCAGGCCATTAATCCAAACAATCCACAAAATAAGTATGAGTGGTAGCAAGGCATCGACTTACTTTTTTTTTGAGATGAAGTCTCACTCTGTTGCCCAGGCTGGAGTGCAGTGGCATGATGTTGGCTCTCTGCATCCTCTGCCTTCCGGGTTCACGCAATTTTCTTGCCTCAGCCTCCCGAGTAGCTTGGACTATAGGCGTGTGGCACTATGCCCAGCCAATTTTTGTATTTTGAGTAGAGACAGGGTTTCACTATGTTTACCAGGCTGGTCTCAAACTCCTGTCCTCGTGATCCACCCTCCTCAGCCTCCCAAAGTGCTGGGATTACAGGCGTGAGCGACTGCACCCGGCCGGCATCGACTTACTTTGAATCTAACATCCCTCGGACAACAGAGTAGGCTTTTCCGAGAATCTCATTTGTTTGTCTCCCTCTACTCCTGCAGGTTTTATTCCAGGGTTGTGGAATAAAATTTGATTCCTATTTCTTTTCTTTCTCAGTTCAGTATTGCTTATTCCCAGATTGGTATGTCTTCAATTTAGAATTTAATATATAAAAGTCTCAACATTTAAAACAGTTATTTATAGTTTCTTCATTGTGGCCAAAAGTGAAAAAGTAGAAATACAGTACAGAGAAGCAGATACAAAATAATTTCCCAATGATACAGCACTTACTATCCTACTACACAGAAAATTCAAATATTTTTTCATTTGTCAAATGCTCCAAGAACTTCTTTTATATTTAAAGCTCTCTGGTAAATATTGAATGTTGCATAGTGATCACCATAGAAATGTATACCATCCTCATATACTTACAATTTATTGAGATACTGATTTTTATAGACTTTTATAGATTTTCCTTTGTTTTCAATTAAACATCTTCCAATTATACTAAGAATGTTTTTAAATGAAAGGTATTAGACTTTTCCTGACTTTTGGCTGTTTTAAACTGGTAAGTGCAAGCTAATTTTCATATAAGAATACATAAAATCTTTATATACGGTATATTCAAATAACTATAACATTAACAACAACAGTACACAAGATACGCAAGTCTCATCGTGTGCTCCTTTCTGGTCCAGTGATCATTGAACATATGTAAAATAGTGTGGAATACCGATATATTAACGTATTTTGTTCCTAGCAAATTTACCAAATAATTCTATGCAGTTCTGAAACGTTTCATTTTAGAATTTTTTGAAAGTTCAGCTTTAGTTTCTTTTCCACAGCTGTGTCACATCCTAAGCATATCTCATACCAGATCATTTTTCTTGCTTATTCATTAGATTTTCATTTTCACTAAAGAAAAATAATGGGGTTATTTTAGGATATATCCCCACTGATTTTGGCATCAATTAATAACATGTGAAATCTAATTTTGAAAATGTTTTCTCTTCTAACTTTTTTCTTTGGTTTAAAATTTAATTGTTTAAGGGCATCAGAAATTATTTTCAACAAATATTGTCATCAACTACATGTTTACTACATTTTGAATTATTTTCAATACCCATTTTCAGCCCAGGCTTTTTTTAAATCCAACTTATCCGTCACTAGCCATCTCTGCAAGCTGTAGACGTTGACATCCTGCCTGGCACTTGACAACTTCCAAATCTGGAAGTTTGACTTTGTTTTCTTCTTCCTCAGCAACTGGTTAGTATTAAGCTCACCCAGTTAATAAATCATTTGCCAGGAAGGCAAGAAACATAGTGCATTGCTTGTCAAACCACTTTGGAATTTATCATATTACTTTAAAAACTTTAAATTTTTTATTGTATTTATTCATTTATCTTTTTTTTGAGATGAAGTCTCCCTCTGTTGCTCAGGCTGGAGTGCAGTGGAGCGATCTTGGCTCACTGCAGCCTCTGCCTCCTGGGTTCAAGTGATTCTCATGCATTAGCCTCCTAAGTAGCTGTAACTACAAGCACATGGCGCTATGCCTGGCTAATTTTTATATTTTTAGTAGAGACAGGGTTTCACCTTATTGGCCAGGCTGGTCTCGACCTCCTGACCTTGTGATCCACTCACCTTGGCCTCCCAAAGTGCTGGGATTACAGGCATGAGCCACCGTGCCCGGCCAAAACTTTAAATTTTTTTACATGTCTTAAGGTGGGCTCAGAAGATATCATAGTATATGCTGGTAATAAGAGCATTTGCAATTATAGGGTGCCAATTATATTTGGGGATTGAATCTTCTTTTCAAAACTATACTGTGAATACTACTTCTCATCTTTATGGGGGATAAATAAAAGGCTTGAAAAGATTTTAAAAGTTTTCTGATCTTATAGAGCTAGCAATGAACAGATTTCTTATTCAAACTTTGTTTCTGATTTAGTCAGAGTCCCTGAAATATATCAAGTTGTTCCTTCCTGAACCTGTAGCATTTACATACTTATGTCCTTCCATCAGCCAAGGGTAACAATATTGGTAAATTTTAATTAAAACAGAAAAATATTTTCTATTTTAAGGCAAAAGATGAGCCCAGTGATAGAGCTACCAAATCTATGAAGCAACATGTCTTATGTCCTTTCACAAAATATACTTTAAAAGTCTTGACCCACAACATTTGATTCCCCTGCAGAAACTTTGCATTTGTAACTGATATGGTTCGATGTTTTGTCCCCCAACTCCAAATCTTATGTTGAAATGTGACCTCTAATGCTGAAGATGGATCCTGGTGGGAGGTGTTTGGGTGATGGGGGTGGATCCTGGATGGCTTGCTGCTGTCCTCACAGCAGGGAGTGAGTTCTCACTCTCTGAGTTCATATGAGACATGGTTGTTTAATAGAGCCTGGCACCTGCACCTTTTTCCTCTTGCTCACTCTCTTGCCATGTGATACTCCTGCTTCCCCTTTGCCTTCCATCCTGATTGTAAGCTCACCAGAAGCAGGTGCTGGCACTATGCTTCATGTACAGCCTGTGGAATCATGAGCCAACTAAACCTAGTTGACATTTTTAGAGCACTGAAGAATATGTCACAGTTATGAAATTGAGAAAATGCAATCTTTTCAGTTGGATATTAAACATTCATCAAGACAGAATATAAGCTGGCCCAAAATAAACCTCAAGAAATGTCAAAAAATGAAGGAATATAAGAATATTCACAACCATAAAATTAAATTTGGTATTATAACATTAAACTAGACAGAATAGTTCAAATATTTGGAAAAATAATAGTATAAAAAAGAAATCACAAGAAAACCATCTAATTATAATGATAACAACACTTATCAACATTTGTGAAATGCAGATAACATTTTGCTTAAAAGAAAATTTATAGCTGTAAATATTTTAAGAAAATAAGAAAGGTTAACATCAGCCATATAATTTTCCATCTTAAGCAACTAGAAAAAGATAAGCAACTTATATACAGAGTAAATAGAAGGAAGAAAAATTTAAAAATACAAAAAATTAAAGAAGTAGAAAATAGATACAAATTTTTAGAGTAATAAATTGATAACCCCCTAGTAAGACTGATTAAGAAAAAAAGCACTTAGAAAATTATTAATGTCAGGAATAATAAGTTATTACAATATGCAAATATTTATGAAAAACTCTATTTCAAAAAACTCAAAGATTTTGATATGGACTTTTTTTTGAAAAATGCAACATAGTATAACTGACATAAAAAATAAAATATCCGAATATCTCTATACTTATTAACTCAACAGAAATTGTCATTAAAAAGCCTTTCTCCAAAGAAAAGTACAAGTCAATACATTGGTAAAGTATATAAAATATTTGAGTATTAAATAATGCTTGTACTAAGCAAAATCTAAAACATTATCTGGTTGTTCTTATCATAAAAAGCAGGAGAAGGAATAAGACAGGGCGAAGAAAGAGATGCAGGAGAAAGAGGAGTAGGAGTTCATGATGCAGAGAAAAAAATCAATTTTTAAAAACTCAATTCAATTTACATTTTTACTACCCTAAATTATGATTTTATGATTTACAGTTTTACTCCTCTAAATTATGATTCTATCATTTCATTCCACATTAGCTTATTTTCTACCTTGACTCTTGCAGTTTGTGTTAAATCCTGAACTAATGAAACTAATTTCTTGAGAGAACACAAATTTACCTTTTTTCTCTTCTTTTATTTGCGCAAGTTCTTTTCTCCTCCAATAATTTTATTTCTCATCCGAATGATTTCTGCTTAGCTACAAATTTCCATGATTATAGTGTTTCTATGAAAGTTTAAGTGAAGAGGATACTAGGATGCAGCTCAAAAGGATGGTTGGCTTAGAAAAGCTTTGCAATTGATATTAAAGGAATAATTGAGTAGTAATGCCCCCATGCTTGAGTTAAGTTTTTGGCATTTTATCTTTATCAAATTATTGTCTCTCTCTGCCACAATAAGTAAGGAACATTTTATTTAAAAAATAAAATCTAAATAGTAGTACTACAATAAACCCATCAATCTTAACTAGTTGTTTTGATCATTTACTTAACTGAATAAGATCTTTACTATAGATTGTAACAGCAATGTTTAAAAAGCATGTCTCCTAACATAAATCAAACGATTAAAATGACTTGTTAGATTTTTGTTACAATGTAATTGTGGACTCTATAATTTTCTATCAATACAAAGTTCATTCTGCAAAATTATTTGTATTTTATTTTTTTTTATATATTTTTGAGACTGAGTCTTGCTCTATCACTCAGGCTGGAGTGCAGCAGTACCGTCCTGTCCTACTGCAACCTCTGCCTCCCGAGTTCAAGCACTTCTCATGCCTCAGTTTCCTGAATAGCTGGAATTACAGGTGCCTTTCACCATGCATGAATAATTTTTATACTTTTAGTAGAGATGGGGTTTTACCATGTTGGCCAGGCTGGTCTCAAACTTCTGACCTCAAATAATCTATCCACCTAGGCCTCCCAAGGTGCTGGGATTACAGGCATGAGCCACCATGCCCAGCCTGTGAAATTATTTTTCTTGTCATTTCAGAAGAGGCACCTTATTCACACTAAGATATATACTTATACAGACATGACCTGTAACTTCCAAGTTTGATTCATGAGATTTATAAGAAGTTTACAAAAACGTCTTCTATCTACCAAATATGTATATTTTGAGCTTGAAGGTTTTGTTTTCAGTAGTATGTTTGCCAAAAGGGTCTGTTATTTTCTCCCTTCAAAAATGAAATATTTAGACTCATGGCTCAGATTTGCATGTGAAAGGCTTAAGGGATCATGGGCTAGGAGAGAACAAATGAAATATTTTAATATTTACAACACATTATTTTTGCAATAATTATTTTGGAGTCACAGATTCAATATTATCCTTTTTACCTTGTTATTAATGTATGTGATTTTATTTTATTTTATTTATTTATTTTTTGCCATGGAGTCTGGCTTTGTCACCCCAACTGGAGTGCAGTGGCACAATCTCGGCTCTGTGTATGTGATTTAATAATATATCACTATTAAAAACATGCTTCAAACGTTTATTTTACAAAAGCCAGTTTTATATGCTTCCTTTGAAGTTAATATAATTGCCTTATCTTCAGATAAATCAATATCCTCAGATTTAATTAAAAGTTGTCAGAACATGTCCTTAAGATTTTAGTAATTACAAAAAGTGATATGCATGTAATAACATTATAAATTTTCCTTTGGCACAATTTTTATATTTTAATATGCTGTAATAACATTTGTGTTTTTTTCCATAAAACCAGGATGAATATAATCATATTATGAGTATAAACTGAGAATCAATGAACTGCAGGATATATTAATAGCCACATGCCCTGATTTTAGCTAATGCTGTGGACTGTTAGTATATACAATAATATGTACTACATTTCTGAAGGACTATGCTATAGCTACAATTTGAATTCCTCCAGTGAAATGTATTTCAATAAATCACGAAGAATTCTTTATACTGTTATTTTGAAAGCTCTAATTTTAGAAGGATCCTCTTATAAAGAACCAATTTCTACCTTCTTTTCCATTTTAAATGATTGTTGGTAGTAATATTGTCAGCAGTTATGCAGTCATTTAGCACAAACTTCTTCATTCTGAATGACAGCTCTTTCAACATTAAAACACATCACCTCTTTCCATAACTGCCTTGGGTTTACCAATACTTTTACATACTTCTTAAAGCCACCTGTTCATGAAACACAGCATTTATTTTTTTCTTCAGTATATAGTATGTTCATAGTTCTTTTACCTAGTCTTAATATGCTGTATCCATTGTCCTGATGATATGCAATTATGATATCATAAAAGACTTTCTGTGCCAGTTGTATCATCGTCCTACAATCAATTTAACAGAATGCCAAAAAAGTAACTTCATTTATTTGTATTCCTAAGGAGTCTCCTGATATAAAACAAGAAATTAAATTACCAAAGGATATTTCTTGTTCTGCTAAAATATATAAAGCAAAGCAGGGAGACAATGACTTGACTAAACTGTCTCAAACTTTGTGTTCTTTTTATGTACACAAATACAAAAATAAATACATTGTACATTTAGAAAATTTTAGAAACTAGAATTTTAAATTTTCTATTATGAAACTTGTTTCAAACATTCAATGATGTGCTATACTGGAAGATAAAATATGGGTAACTCAAATAAGCAAATTTTCATTACTGAAATGGTAGTGTGGACAACCCATCATAATCCACTTCAAGTTGATCTTTATGGTAAATATGTTCAGAATAATTAGAAATACACAACTATGTCAACAGAAAAATTGACAAAAGTTTCAAAGATTAAAAAAATGAATACAATGTCAAATTCTTTGATCAACTTAAGATCAGTTTGAATGACAATAAGCACTAAATTTGCATATCATAATGAAAAATGTTACGCAATTTACTTTTTGTTACTGATGATTTATTGTAGTGTGATCTGTAATTAATAACTTCCTTCTTAACAGTAATTTGGCAGACTTAAGTACCTCTGAAATATTCATATACTTAGAAACAATAATTTGCCTTACTGTGAATTTTTCTATGGGCTAAAGAAAAGTAACCACATGTATTTCTTTATAGGTGTCTTCATTATATTAGTATTTGTAAAGGCAGAAAATACTGTGTATATCCTGAATGGTCAAAATAAGGGCTAATTATGCCGTGGCTTGTATACATTCATTATACTCTACTTTCCTGAGTATTTCATACATTTAATAATCTCATAATTCATTTTTGATAAAAAATTATGGGATACAATGAGGTTTATATAACATTAAAAAGAGTTTTAATTTTTTATAACGCCAAAACCAGGGGAAGAAACACCAAAATACTAATTTTAATGTAAGCAGTATTTTTAATTTCAATATATTTGCCCTAAGAGACGATAAAAATTCCCAGGGATTTCACAAAGATAAAGGTAAAGCTAGGATAGGTAACATGTTAGGGATTTTATTGTATTTCACAACATTTATGTGTTGTAGCCCTAACCCTCAGTACTTCAGAATGTGACTGTCTTTGGAGATAAAGTCTACAAAGAAGCAAAGTTATACTAACAATGAGGTCATTAAGGTGGACCCTATTCCATATGACTGATGTTTTTATGAGAAGAGAAAATTAGGACAGAGACACATATTAGAAAGGAAAGACTGTGAAAGCACAGAGAGAAGGGCATTTACAAGCCAAGGAGAGAGACTCCAGCAGGGAGTAACCCTGCTAACACCTTGAGCTCAGACTTCTAGCCACCGGAACTTGAGAAAATAAACTTCTGTTGTTTATGTACCCCAGTCTTTGGTACTTTGCTATGGCAACCTTGGCAGAGTCATACAGAACATAGTCACTAAGTAAGAAGATAAGAATGACTGGAATTTGCCAATAATGCAAACTATAAGGTCTATATGAAAGTGGAACTATCATTCACAAAACTGGGAGGGCTTCACCATTACCAATCTTTCAAGGCTTAATATTTTTTTTCTTTCTCAGTCTTGTGTCTGCTTCTTTTCCATTTGGCCTGATGTTCTTTTGCAAAGTCTCTCCTTCTTGAAAAGTTCAAGGTATGTATATGCAACAGCTGATTATGGACATCAAGGGTTTTTAAAATCTTGGTAATAAAAAACACAGAAAGCCTTACCATTCCAAACTTATAAACTGGGTTTATGATTTTTGAGGTTGAGACTTGAATTTAGCTTCAGAGTAGGCAAGTTTATAGTGTGCAGATAATCACTTTAATGGGCTTTCAATTATGCAATGTTCAAGCAAAGTTCCCATTCTGAGATGTTGACTCTCCAGACACCATGGCTCCAATAAACTAAACCATGCTACCAAATGATATAAAAGACTCTTCATTCATTATGTCTGTATATCAAGATCCCACTTAGAAATGTTTCTTTTGTAAATACGGATTTAGACTGCACTTTTTCTAATTATATTTATTATTTCTTGGCAAATGTATTTTGTGTGTGGTCTGGTTTAAGCATTTGATCAAAGGATATTAAGAGCAGAGATGCTGTGTTATATGTGGATTCATATTGTCTGACAGATCAGAAAGAAGAACCAACTGGGATTTCTGAAATCTAGTCCACAATCTACAATTCAAGATTCATGCATGCTGTTATTTTTATGTGGAATAACTCAGATATGGACAAATGCAGTGACATAGAATTCATATGTTCAGATAGATTATGCTCATGAAGCCTAAGGCAGATCCAGCCTCTGTATGTAGAGAACGTGGTTTTCCATAAAGTGTGTTAGAATTCTCAAGTTCATTTGTCTTGGAAAGCATACTGTCCTAGGGAGAAAATTAACACTAGCAAGGAACTGAGACTTGACAAGGGAGATATACCATTTTCTCTTTCCCATGGGGAGTTCAGGTACTGAGTTTCAGGTAAGAAAGACCCAAAAATACGCCCTGGGGAACAGTAAGACGGCTTTAACAAAGAGAGCCGAAGCTGGCTCACAGAAGGGTTTGTGTAGTACAGAGAAGACATAATTTGTCATTGTTCCAAGTTGTCTATGTGGTAGTTCTCCTTTGATAGACTCATATTTACTAAATTGCACTACTGATTCTAGACAGGTGATTGCGCTATTAAACAGTTTTCTATGCACCTAGTTACCGAGGCCCATCCATGAACAAAATTTTCGGGATAATTAAACAGAGCCCACTGACCATAAGACACAATATGAATTTTAGAACAAAATGTAATGAAATCAGATTCCAATTTGGTTTTGAAGTATAAAAAGATTTTTGACCTTGAACCAAGAATCTTTACTATCTATGCTTCCATTCTTAAATAAATATCTTGAATAAGGTGATCTTTACAGTCAGCTACCAGCAGCTAAATTTTCTGGTTTAGTACATCTCACTGAAATATCTGAGTCATCATTTTTGAACATCAGATATTGTACTGAGTTATAAAAGTTAAGAGAGGATCATATAGTTTTAATTAGGCCCAGAATTGAATCACAACTGTTCCTAAACAAGATCTTTCTTAATTGTTTTTCTTTAATAGAAAAAAAAAAAACCATGGTGAATGTGGACTGTTGTTCCTCTTCTTCCCACTCTTCTTCGCTTTCTCCCACAGGAAGACTAAACATGACCTTTCCAGTAAAGTTTTCTGATTATTTTCTGAAAAGTGAATTGTGCTGATACAAAAGTGGTCTTTTAAAAAAGATGGATTAAAAGTCCATGTAAGTATTTTCTTTTTTATTTGCTATCATTGCTTTTGACTCATCATCATCTTCAAACTCTTACTCATAATTTCCACATCATAGATACAATGGTTTATCTACACCTTTAATTCATATCGCTTTTTAATCTCACTCAGAAATTTCTTTAATAGAGTATGGAGAATATATAATCTCAATCCTTTAATAATAAATATTGCTGTATTTAAATTTAATCTAATGTATCAGTCAGATATCTTTAGATAATATAAAATGTTAGATATGCTAACTCTTTGAGTGTCTCCAACAGCTTAGGTGGCACACACTGTGCCCAGTTGCCACCCAAGGCCTAGAAGAAGGAGCACCAGCATATAGTTCATGTACTTGGGTCCCTAGGGCAGCAACATCATCAGAGATCAAGGAGTCAGCCACAATGTGAGATTAAGAGTTTTCAGTACTTACGGACCTTAGAGGGTATACTTCATGTCTAAAAACCACACACACAAAGGTCAGGGAGCACAAGCAAAAGGAGAGAGAGTGTGGGGCAACTAGCAATCTAGATTGGGGAATGGGGTGTAGACCTTATGTTTGAAGGCAGGATCCAAATGGTCCATTAAAAAGAAGTGGTGGGAAATCGGGAAGCCCAGTCCACCAGACAGCAAAGATGTCTCTAAATTCCTATCTCTGCCCACCTGCTTAAGTGATTTGAGTGTTATATAGAACTAAAAACTTTGTCAAGGGTGACTGCATCCTGTCTCTGTTACAATAAGGCTAAAAAACTTGCATTTAAAATGGATGATGAGGCAGCATAATGTTACAAGCTTTCACTACAAGTAGGTGTAACTTAGGTACTAAAGTGAAATTATTGGTGCAAGTTCTAAAACTGAGCACTATTTCTTTGTGGTCACCATTGAAATAATACTGGATTTAACACTAGGAACCTGACAAAATGGAATCCCAAACCTTCATTCTACAAGTAGGGGAATCAGGTCAATGGCATGTTTTTCTTGACACCCATGGTTCTAAAGGACCCTGTTACTTTCTGGATCTTTCTAACCAGCAGTAATGTAAAAAAGTTGCAAAGAGATTGTGCATCATATCTGCTTTCCAATCTTGAGTGAAATCCTCTGATTGATAAGGTAACTAATTCACTTCTAGTGCTCAAGCTTCAGAGAAGCCTCAGAAACAGTATTACTTTTCTAACTTCTCCAAATGAAAGACGTAGTGCAGGTTGAGAGCCAATGAAAATAACAACAAACCAAAAAAATAAAAACATTCATATTCAGCATTGTTTTAATCAAACACTTCAGAAAAAAAAGATGCAAAAACAACATTCTTCAAATCAAAATATTTTATTTAATGAAAATATTAGTAACAGGAAACATTCAAAGAATATGAATTTCAGTCAACTGAAATAGTTTACAATGTCTTTTGGCTTTTCTATTAGCTTTGGAAAGTCTGAATTATTTATTAAAATAACTAGGAATTCTCATTACTCTAGAATTTCTCATTAAGTTACCTGTCATATTGATCCAAATCCATAAAGATATTAAGGAGTTGTCTTTTTTAATACTAAAAAATGTATTCCATGTAAGTATTTTCATTTAAAGTTTATAACAATTGCCTATTTTTTTCATTTATTACTTGAAAATATAAAAACACTTGTATGATATATTAGTCTGTTCTCATGCTGCTAATAAAGACATACTGGTCTGAGTAATTTATAAAACAAAGAGGTTTAACAGACTCCCAGTTTCATATGGCTGGGGAGGCCTCACAAATATAGTGGAAGGTGAAGGAAGAGCAAAGGCACGTCTTACATGGCAGACAAGAGGGCATGTGCAGGGGAACTCCCCTTTATAAAACCATTAAATCTCATGAGACTTAATCAGGAGAATAGCATGGGAAAAAATCTGCTTCCATGAGTCAATTATCTCCCACTGAGTCCCTCCCATGGCATGTGGGGATTATTACACTCAAAGTGAGATTTGGGTGGGACAAAGAGCCAAACCATGTTATATGAATTAAAGTAAATTCTTTCTGTTTTTCCAAGGAAGTCAGCCCTCTATATATGTAAGGATTTGTTCCAGGACCACTAAAGATTCTTAAATTTGTGGATGCCCGAATCCTTTAGTTGGCCCTTCTTAGCTGGAGGTTCTACCTCCAAGGATGCAACCAACTCCAGATGAAAAATGCAGTATTTCATGACATATTTTTAATTACAGAAACTCTAGAAAACTAAATTTTTGTTAACTGAAACTGAGAATGTAGAAGGCTTACTGTAATTTATTTGCTTTATGAAACATTAGTATACTGTAAGTGATTTAAATTAGTTTCCTGCAAATCTTTCAGTGGAGTAACACAGTTTCCTTGCTGAATACTCTCATGAGACATTTTAAGAGCCTCTTGTGTTACAGGTAGTTACATTTTGTGTTAATCCATTTTGGGTTGCTTTAAAAGAATATCTGAGACTGGATACTTTATAAAGAAAAGAGGTTTATTTTGGCTTAGGATTCTGCAGGCTGTACAGGCATGGTGCTAGCATCTGTACCTATTCTGGTGAAACCTCAGGCAGCTTTTACTCATGGCAGAAGGTAAAGAATGTGTCACACTGAGAGAGAGAGAGAAAAAGAGGTGCCAGTATCTTTAAAAACCAACTCTTGTGTGAGCTAATAGAGTGAGAATTCACTCATTACCACAAGGATGGCACCAAGCCCTTCATGAGGGATCTGCCCCAATTACCCAAACACCTTCCACTGGGCCCCACTTTCAACATTGGAGTTCACATTTCAACATACTTGGTAAGGACAAACATCCAAACTATATAACTTTTAAAGATCCATTGTAAAATCTTGTATATACATATTTAAATATAATTATATCTTAAATATCAGTATATGCTGTAAAATTTTGACAGAATGTTATGTAATTCTTCTTTTGAAATTACTATTTGAACTATAAGTGAGTTACATTTAATTTATGTTTGATATTTACTTCCCCAAAATCATCATATAATCTTGAAAGTTCATGTGGACTCGAATACCATCTCTCTTTAAGAACTATAAATTTTTTACTTTTAACTTCATAATTAACCAATTTCTTATGCTATATAGATATTTAATTAAAATTATATTCATTTCAATTTTGCAATGCTGTATAATTGATTGGGGCTTGTTTTGTTTTGTTTTTGATCATCTCAAGTATTCCTTTAGGCATTATGGAGCTGTTCACTAAGGTTATAGTGCCAACCAAAATAGTCTGATTTTAAAAGTGGTTTGAAATGCCTCAGCCCCTGAGAATGCTCCCCAGCACACATGGCTGCTCATGTCTTTGCTTTTTTTCTTAATTTTATATTTTTCCCACCCAGAGAATAAATATATTAGTTATGCCTGTATTATGGTCCACAGTTTACATACATTAATCATTTTGTATAACCGTCTCTCCCCAGAAGATGGAGTATTACATATTGTATTAATATTCCAGGGCTGCTGTAACAAAATATAACAAACGATATGGCCAAAACAACAGAAATTTATTATCTCACGTTTCTAGAGGCTAAAAGTCTGAAATCAAAATGTCTGAAGAGCTGGTTCCTTCTGAGAGCTGTGAGAATCTTTTCCATGCCTCTCCCCAGCTTAGCTTCCAGTGGCTTGCTGGCAATCTTTAGCATTTTGGCTTTTGCTGTATCACCCTGAGCTCTGCCTTCATCTTCACATGGTGTTCTCCTCATGTGCATGTCCCTGTGTCCAAGTCTCTCTTTTTTAGGACATCAGTTATGTTGGACTAGAGACCCACCCTACTACAGCATGATTTCATCTTAACTAATTGCATCTGCAATGACTATTTTCAAATAAGGTCACATTCTGAAGTACTGAGAGTTAGGACTTCAACATACAAAATTCAAGGGGGATACAATTCAACCTCCAGCACATATATTGGATGATGAATTTTTAAAATTAATGGTCTCTGTACAATGAATGTTTATTTCAATCTAGTAACACAGGAAAAATACCTCTTTCAATGTCAGCGTTAACAATTGGTAGCACAACATAACCCACGTACTCTGTTTTGCATTCTACGCTAGGATTTTTCTCCTCTAGCCAATGTCTTGTGTCTGGTAGATTTGGGATACAGAAATAATACAATGTTTCATCTTCATTTTTAAAGCATATTCATATTTCTGCTTGCATTCTTCTATATTTTTCATGCTTTTTAACATTAGAACCTTATTTCTGTTTATTTTTTACTCTCTTATTCTTTCTCTGATGGTTTTCTACCACTAAGTATGTTGTACATTAACAAGGGAAACCCCAAATTAAAGGAAGCTAGTGGTTTGGCAGTTTAAAATAGTTTAGAAATAGTTTTGCTAAAATATATTTCCACTGTCATGTTTTAACTTGTTTTGATAGACTGAATATATCCTTTATTAGTTGTAGAGCAGCTTGTGAATATTTACCTGTCTGTTAGGTGCATCTATTATAGGGAACACACAGGAGAAATTCTATTATAGGAACACAGAGGAGAGATTCTTTAACTTTAGGGTGCTGTTCATTTGCTGAGCGTGGGTTGATTAAAACTCAAGTTTGGCTCACGTTAGTGGAAAGTCACTCAGTGGTAAGAGGGGGAGAACAGTGTTCCTATTTTCTTATCTGTGTAATAAGTATTTAGTTTCCATGGTCATTGTAAGCTTGCATCAATAACAATTGTTTTGTACTAGTGTTCTACTTTTTATCCAACCTCTGATAGCTGTCTTTTCATTTTGCTTTCTTAAATGGTACATTGAAGACAGGCTGATTTTGTTTTTGGGTGGGCCTAGGTTAAAATGGGAGCTTGGTAACTCTATCACTTGTGTTGCTTAAAACTTTTTCAATTTCCTCAAGCGCTAAGTGGAGATACTAGGATTTATCTCACCATTTTACAACAGGGAGGATTGAAACTAAGTAAGATGCCATATGGAAAATATAAAGTGCAGTGCCTAATTTCCACTCATTTGAGAAAAATAATTCTCCTTGAGATATTTAATAATTTCTTTCTTTCTCATTAAGATTTGACAACTTCACCATATTTTATCATGTATTAGTATTTTTTAATTTTTGTGAGTACATATAAGGCATACATAATTACGGGGTTCATGAGATCATTTGGTCAGGCATGAAATGTGTAATAATCATATCATGGAAAATCAGATATCCATCCTCTCAGGCATTTATCCTTTGTGTTACAAACAATTCAGTTATACTCTTTTAGTCAGTTTTAAATGTAAATTTAAATTATTATTGACTATAGTCCCCTATTGTGCTATGAAATACTTGGCCTTACTCATTCTTTCTATTTTTGTAACCATTAACCATTCCATCTCCCCCAATTTCCCTACTACCCTAACCAGCTTCTGGCAAACATTCTTCTCTAATCTCCATGAATTCAATTGTTTTGATATTCAGCACCCACGAATAAGTGGTAACATGAGATATTTATCTGTGTCTGGCTTATTTCACCTAACACAGTGAGGATCTCATTCCTTTTTATGGAGAAAGAGTACTCCATTGTGTATATGTACCACATTTTCATTACCCATTCATCTGTTGATGGACACTTAGATTGCTTCCAAATCTTGGCTATCGTGAACAGTGCTGCAACAAACATGCGAGTGCAGATATCTCTTCAATATAATCATTTTCTTTCTTGGGGGTACATCCCCAGCAGTGGGACTATTGAATTGTATGTTAGCTCTACTTTTAGGTTTTATGAGGAACCTCCAAACTGTTCTCCATAGTGGTTGTACAAATTTGCACTTCCACCAACAGTGTATTAGGGTTTCCTTTTCCCCATATCCTCAACTGCATTTGTTACTACTTATCTTATGGATAAAAACCATTTTAATTATAGTGAGCTGATATACCACTGTAGTTTTGATTTGCATTTCTCTGATGATTAATGATGTTGAATACTTTTATATACTTGTTTTCCATTTGTATGTCTTCTTATCAATCTCTTGTCAGATGGGTAGTTTGCAAATATTTTCTCCAATTCTGTTAGTTGTTTCTTCAGTTTGTTGATTGTTTCCTTTGCAGTGCAGAAGCTTTTTTAGTTTGATGTGATCCCATTTGGCTCTGATTGCCTGTGCTTGTAGAGTATTGCTCAAGAAATTGTGGCCCAAGACAATGTTTCCCCAACTGGCCTGGAGAGTCTCCCCAATTTATTTGTGGTAGTTTCATAGTTTGAGGTCTTGGATTTAAGTCTTTAATGTACTTACATTTGATTTTTGAATAAGGCAAGAGATAAAAATCAAGTTTCATTCTTCTGCATGTGGATATTCAGTTTTCCCTGCACAATTTATTGAAGAGGATGTCTTTTTCCCAATATATGTTCTTGGCACCTTTGTTATAAACAAGTTCAACATAGGTGTGTGGATTTGTTTCTCAGTTCTCCTTTGTGCTTCAGTTGGTTTATGTGTCTGTTTTATGCCAGTACCATGCTGCTTTAGTTACTATATCTCTGTAGTAGAATTTCAAGTCAGGTAATGTGATTCCTCCAGTTTTGTTTTTTCCACTCAGGATAACTTTGGCTATTCTGAGTCTTTAGTGATTCCATATACCTTTCAGAATTTAAAAATTATGCAGTATATCATTGGTGTTTTGAGGGGGTTGCATTGAATGTTTGGATACTTTAGGTAGTATGCATATTTTAACAATATGGATTCTTCCAATCCATGAACATGAAATCTCTCTCCGTTTTTTGTGTGTCCTCTTTAATTTCTTTCCTCACCGTTTTATTGTTTTCATTGTAGACATCTTTCACTTGTTTATTAAGCTAATTCCTAGGTATTTCATTTCATTTGTGGCTATTCTAAGTGAGATGACTTTTATATTTCTTTTTCAGATTGTTCACTGTTGTCATATAGAAATGCTACTGATTTTTGCATGTTGATTTTTTTATCCTGAAACTTTACTAAATGTATCAATTGTAATACTTTATTTGTGGACTCTTTAGGTTTCTCCAAAAATAAGATTATGTCATCAGCAATTAAGGATAATCTGACATCTTCCTTTCTAACTTGGATGCCCTTTATTTCTTTCTCTTGTTTGATTGCTCTAGCTAAGACTTTCAGTACTACATGAAATAGTAGTGATGAAAGTGGGCATCCTCATCAGGTTCCAGATCCTAGAGGAAAGACTTTCAGTTCTTCCCCATTAAACATTATAATACTTGGGTTTGTTTTTGATTTCCAATCCATGTCCCTTCATAGTGTAGAATTTTTTCTTCTATTATGCTATTGATTATCCTTTTTGGTGTGTATTCTATTTCCTTCTTTTAAAATGCTTATTGTTTGCAGATTGGTTTCTTTGTGATATATTGTTTTATATGCCAAATAGTCTCCTATGTTTCAATTATTTTCTTCTGCTCTCTGATAGGATGTGTCTAGTCTTTCTTCTGTGTGTTTTTCACAATATTACATGCACTATGTATTGCTCCTGAAGGTGATTTTATTAGGGATGGTTGGTTGACTTCTTGGCATCTATTCCACTAGCTCCCTTTATGTAGTAGCCATGAGGATTGTGTATTTGATTGATTATTCTCTCAGTTCTATAGATGGAACCCTGTGATCTTTAAGACAACTCATACATTTTACCCACCTTAGGATAACTGGTTTAGGATTGGACAAACAATCTCAGTTGCTTCAATCAGACTCAAGCCAAATAGTGAAATGGAAAACTCTTTCTTCTTGGCACTCTTGAGGTTTTTTTTTTCTTTTTTTTATTTTATTATACTTTAAGTTCTGGGGTACATGTGCAGATCATGCTGGTTTGTTGCATAGGTATACATGCACCACGGTGGTGGTTTGCTGCATCCATTGCCCCATTAACTACATTAGGCATTTCTCCTAATGCTATCCTTCCGCAATCCCCCACCCCCTGCTATTCCTCCCCTAGCTCTCCACCCACCAGGCCCCAGTGTGTGATGTTTCCCTCCCTGTCTCTGTGTGTTCTTATTGTTCAACACTTACTTATGAGTGAGAACATGCTGTGTTTGGTTTTCTGTTCTTGTGTCAGTTTGCTGAGAATGATGGTTTCCAGTTTCATCCATGTCCCTGCAAAGAACATGAACTCATCCTTTGTTATGGCTGCATGGTATTCCATGATGTATGTGTGCCACATTTTCTTTATCCAGTCTATCATTGATGGACATTTGGGTTGGTTCCAAGTCTTTGCTATTGTGAACAGTGCCACAATAAACATACATGTGCATGTGTCTTTATAATAGAACGATTTACAATCCTTTGGGTATATACCCAATAATAGGATTGCAGGGTCAAATGGTATTTCTATTTCTAGATCCTTGAGGAATCACCACACTGTCTTCCACAATAGTTGAATTAATTTACACTCCCACCAAGAATGGAAAAGCGTTCTTATTTCTCGACATCCTCACCAGCATCTTTTGTCTCCTGATTTTTTAATGATTGCCATTAACAGGTGTGAGGTGATATCTCAGTGTGGTTTTTATTTGCATTTCCCTAGTGACCAGTGATGATGAGCTTTTTTTCATGTTTGTTGGCTGCATATATGTCTTCTTTTGAAAAATGTCTGTTCATATTCTTTGCCTACGTTTTGATGGGGTTGTTTGTTTTTTTCTTGTAAATTTAAGTTCTCTGTAGTTTCCAGATAGTCACCCTTTGTCAGATGGGTAGACTGCAAAATTTTTTCCCATTCTATTGGTTGCTTGTTCACTCTATTGGTAGTTTCTTTTGCTGTGCAGAAGCTCTTAGGTTTAATTAGATCCCATTTGTCCATTTTGGCTTTTGTTGTCATTGCTTTTGATGTTTTAGTCATGAAGTCCTTGACTATGCCTATGTCCTGAATGTAGTTTTTATGGTGTTAGGCCTCATGTTTAAATCTTTAATCTATCTAGAATTAATTTTATAGAAGGTGTAAGGAAGGGATCCATTTTCAGCTTTCTGCATATGGCTACCAGTTTTCCCAACACCATTTATGAAATAGGGAATCCTTTTCCCATTGCCTGTTTTTGTCAGGTTTGTCAAATATCAGATGGTTTTGGTTATGTAGCATTCTTTCTGAGGCCTCTGTTCTTTTTCATTGGTCTATATCTCTGTTTTGGAAGTTCTGACTAGGGCCATCTGGCAAGAGAAAGAAATAAAGGGTATTCAAATAGGAAGAGAGGATGTCAAATTGACCCTGTTTGCAGATGACATGATTGTATATTTAGAAAACCCCATTGTCTCAGCCCAAAATTTAATTAAGCTGATAAGCAACTTCAGCAAAGTCTCAGGATACAAATGTATTTTCAAAAATTCCAAGCATTCATATACACCAACAACAGACAAACAGAGCCAAATCGTGAGTGACCTCCCAATCACAATTGCTACAAAGAGAATAAAATACCTAGGAATACAACTAACAAGGGATGTGAAGGACCTCTTCAAGGAGAACTATCAACCCCCGCAGAAGGAAATAAGAGAGGACACAGATGAAAAAACATTACATGCTCATGACTAGCAAGAATCAACATCATGAAAATGTCCATACTGCCCAAAGTCATTTACAGGTTCAATGCTATCCCCATCAAGCTACCAATGACTTTCTTCACAGAATTGGAAAAAAAACACCTTAAAGTTCACATGGAACCAAAAAAGAGCTGGCATAGCCAAGACAATCCTAAGCAAACAACAACAACAACAAAAAAAACAAGCTGGAGGCATCATGCTACCTGACTTGAAACAATTCTACAAGGCTACAGTAACCAAAACAGCATGGTACTGGTACCAAAACAGATATACACACCAATGGAACAGAACAGAGCCCTCAGAAATAATACCATACATCTTCA
>CAUYLG010004526.1:0-12127 GCA_963573385.1 Cacajao melanocephalus
TGGCTGTTTTGCCCATTAGTTGATGCAGTTTCTTCATTGTGTGGATGCTCTTTACCATTTGGCATGTTTTTGGAGTGGCTGATACTGGTTGTTTCTCTCTATGTTTAGTGCCGCTTTCAGGAGCTCTTGTAAAGCAGGCCTGGTAGTGATGAAATCTCTGAGTACTTGCTTGATCATAAAGGATTTTATTTTTCCTTCACTTATGAAGCTTAGTTTGGCTTGGTATGAAATTCTGAGTTGAATGTTCTTTTCTTTAAGGATGTTGAATATTGGCCCCACTCTCTTCTGGCTTGTAGGGTTTCTGCTGAGAGATCTGCTGTGAGTCTTATGGGCTTCCCTTTGTGGGTAACCCGACCTTTCTCTCTGGTTGCCCTTAGTATTTTCTCCTTGATTTCAACCCTGGTGAATCTGACGATGATGTGCCTTGGGGTTGCTCTTCTTGAGGAATATCTTTGTGGTGTTCTCTGTATTTCCTGGAATTGAATATTGGCCTGCCTTGCTAGGTTGGGGAAGTTTTCCTGGATAATATCCTGAAGAGTATTTTCCAGCTTGGATTCATTCTCTCCGTCACATTCGGGTACACCTATCAAATGTAGATTATGTCTTTTCACATAGTCCCATATTTCTTAAAAACTTTGTTCATTCCTTGTTACCCTTTTTTCTCTAATCTTGCCTTCTTGTTTTATTTCATTGAGTTGATCTTCGACCTCTGATATCCTTTCTTCTGCTTGGTCAATTCGACTGTTGAAATTTGTGCATGCTTCATGAAGTTCTCATGTTGTATTTTTCAGCTCCATCAATTCACTTATGTTCCTCTCTAAGTTTTTTATTCTCGTTAGCATTTAGTCAAATCTTTTTTCAAGGTTCTTTGTTTCTTTGCATTGGGTTAGAACATGTTCTTTTAGCTCAGAGAAGTTTCTTATTACCCACCTTCTGAAGCCTGATTCTGTCAGTTCATCACACTTATTCTCCATCCAGCCTTGTTCCCTTGCTGATGAGGAGTAGCGATCCCTTGTAGGAGGAGAGGCATTGTGGTTTCAGATGGTTTCATCCTTTCTGCGCTGGTTTCTTCCCATCTTTGTAGATTTATCCACCTGTCGTCTTTGTAGTTGTTGACTTTCAGATTGGGTCTCTGAGTGGATGTCCCGTTTGTTGATGATGAAGTTATTTCTTTCTGTTTCTTAGTTTTCCTTCTAACAGTCAGGCCCCTCTGCTATAGGGCTGCTGAGGTCCATTCCAGGCCTTGCTTGCCTGGGGATCACCTGCAGTGGCTGCAGAACAGTAAGGGTTGCTGCCAGTTTCTTCTTCTGCTATCTTTGTCCCAGAAGGATACCTGCCAAATGTCGGTCTGAGCTTTCCTTTATGAGGTGACTCTTTGGATATATGGGGGTCAGGGAGCTGCTTTAGGAGACAGTCTGTCCTTTATGGGAGCTCATGTGCTGAGATGTGAGCTCCTTTGTTCATTCAGAGCTGCTGGGCAGGTACATTTAAGTCTACTGCAGCAGAACTCATAAACCCCCTTTTTTTTCCAAGGTGCTCTGTCCTGGGGATTTAGGGCTTTATTTATGAGTTTCTGTTGTGCTGCTGTGTTTTTTCAGGGCTGCCCTGACCAGCCAGGAGGCAGCCTAGTCACTGTCTGCCTGCAGAGGCTTTGCTGAGCAGCTGTGGGCTCCGCCCAGCTGCCGTGTGAACTTCCCTGCAGTCCTGTTTATATGGGTATAGTTAGAACTGCCTCGGCAATGGCGGCCCACCTCTATAGTGGCGGATTCTCTTTGTAATGGCGGGCTGCCTCGGTAATGGCAGATGCCCCTCCCCCACAGAGCTGGACCATCCCAGGTTCAGCTGCGCTTGCTGTGAATCTCAATCCAGAGCGTTTCAGATTGCTGTTTTTTTTGTGGGGGTGGGACCAGCCGAGCCTGATCACCTGGCTTCCTGCCTCAGAGCCTCCTCTTTTTTTTTTTTTTTTTTGAGTTGAACAGGCAACTCTGTGTCCCAGGTGTTCCAGTCGCCTGTTGAAAAGGTGCCGGGATCTGTGTGATTTCCCGTGCAGTGACCCACTGTGCCGGCTGAAACAGCCGCGCTGAGATTCCTGGTGCTTTTTTGCCCGGGAATCTCCTGACCTGGCTCCCTGTTTCAGTCCCCTTTTTTTAATTAGTTGAATGGGTGACTCTCTATCCCAGGAGCTCCAATCGCCAGCTAAAACGGTGCCCGGACCTGTGTATTTTGTGCGGAGAACTGCGGCACCACCAAAACAGCGGTGCTGGCGACCTGTAGGGCTCCTCCGCCTGGGAATCTCCTGGTCTGTGAGCAATAAAAATCTGTCTGGAAATGCAGCGTCCACTCACCCTCCGCGCCTTCGCTGGGAGCTGCAATCCTGAGCTGCTCCTAATCGGCCATCTTGGATCCTTCTAGTTTCTTAAGTTTTAAACTAGGTTCTTGATGAGAGATCGTTCTTGTTTTGTAATGTAAGCATTTAGAGCAGCTATGTATCTCCTCCTTAGCACTGCTTTCACTGTATACCATAAATTTTGATACGTTTTTGTTTTCATTCATATGTATTTTTTAATTTTCTTTTTGATTTCTTCTTTAATTCATTGTTTGTATAAAAATGTGTTGTTTAATTTCCATAAATTGGCAAATTTTCCAGTTTTCCTTCTGTTATTAATTTCTGACTTCATCCAGTTGTAGCTGGAGATGATAGATCGTATATCTGTCTTTTCAAATCAATTGACACTCTGTATGGTGTCTCACAGATTCCTTAGGCTGTATTCACTTTTCACTTAAATCTTTTTCCTCCGTTGTTCAGATTGAGTATTTAGTGTTAGTTATTGTAGTTTCAGTTCTGTCATTTCCATTTAATTCTTTGTGTCTTGTATTTCTTTGCTTAGACTTTCTATTTCTTTGCTGAGAGTTTTTATTATTTCATTTGTTTCATGTAAATTTGTAATTATTCATTGAATTGTTTATATGACGCCTACTTTAAACTCTTAGGTAAGTCTAACATCTGTGGTGTCTTGATGTTGGTATCTGTTGATTGTTTTTTAATATTCAGTTTGAGATACTCCTGATCCTCAGTGATTTTCCATGGAAATTTGGACATGTTTTGTATTATGAGACTCTAGATCTTACTTAAACCTTGTGTTTTGGCTTTCTCTGACACTGTTCTGACAGTGAAAGGTGGGCACTGCTTCCTTACTGCTTAGTGGAGGTAAAAGTTCAGGTTTCTCACACTGCTTTCTTCCGCACCTGAGAGAGGGTACTCCTCACTCCTGTTGGGACAGGATATTAGTTCCAGTTCCACATGTGGTCTCCACTAACACTGCATGGGGGAGAAGTTTTTGTTACCAGCGGGTTTGGATGAAAGTCCAAGCTTCTTACTTCTCTGCTTTTGGAATCAAGGCAGTACTAACTTCATAAAATCAATTGAGAACTGCTGGGTGCTAGTGGGAGTTCCAGCTCCCCATTATTCCTCCATTAATACTGGCTAGGAGAAGTTGGAATGCCTCATTACTGCTCCTCATGTGAGCATATGCAAAAGTAGGTTTGTGTGGCCTTGTTACTGCTTGATAGTGTAGAAAATCCTGACTCTTGACTATACCTCTTCTAACATTCCTTCTGCCCTCTGCCAGTGGAGAGGGTTGTCTCTTTACTGCTGGATGGGGACAAAAGTCCCAGCTTCTTACTTGGCCTTCTCTGACCCAGCCAAAGTTGGGGAAGATGTTTGCGATACCTTGTTACAGCCTCGTAAGAGTGGAATTCCAGGCTACCTACTGGTCTTTGCTGGTGTGTATATGGTTGGTGGCACAGTTTTTGTGTGGTATTTAGCTGGAGTAGAACAGTTGTCATCTAAAAGTTTTTTCTTGCTTGGCTGCCCCTTTCAGATCCTGTGGCAACAAAAGCCTGAAAGAGCAGGCTGTCATTGGTGTCTGTGGGTTTTTTTGTTTGTTTGTTTGTTTTTTTTTTGGCACGAGGTAGGTCTGCACTCATTGGTGTTTCTGGTTTGCTCATTTCTTCAGCTGAAAGTCTGGGATAGTGTGAAGTAAAAAAGAAAACTCAGGGACTGACCACCATACCTGTCTTAGGTTTCTACATTCCTAGTTAGACTGCTACCAGTCTTCTTATTTTTGTTTTATATATGATGACCAAAGATTTTAGTTGTATGTAGCATGTGGCATAGGAAAGTGTCTACTCTCTCTTCTTTCAAGTGGAAGCTCTCGTTATTTTTAAAAGATGTGTTTATCTTTTTTTTTTTTTCCCTAATTGTTACGATGCAAGCCGTTGTCTCTGTGACCTTCTACATTCTGATCTGAGCAGGAGCTCCCAGACACTGATTATTGTGGGCCGTTTCTGGTTTTTGCACTCCTAAATTTTAGTCAGTTAAAGGGCTGCCTGTTCTCCAGTATATAAATTAAATAACTTTTCCTAATTCATAGTTTTGTAGTAACAATTCAGTATGGACAGCAAATGATGTTTGACTAAAATAAACATTTATTTTGAAAGATGAATTTTCTTGAGTAAAGCTAATAGCTAAAGTATACTTAGCATTTGTTGATCTGCTTCCTGATTCCTTTTCCCCGCTCTGATTATAGATTGTCTACCACCTTCTTTGTTATTTAGTAAAACCGTGAAAATAGTCTTTTCTTGACTTTGGTTCTACAGTTGTAACTTTTCCCTGTCCCCTCTTTAGGGACAACCCACCTTTGAAACTAGGACTACTGTTAGTGGAGAGAGAGTTTATGGGACTGGGGAGTTGAGTCCCATGAACACTGAGCTGAATAGTTTGGACTTTTATCCCATAGGCAAGGTAGGGCCAGCCAAATAATCATTTTGAACAACTATTGTTTGTATTTATTGTGCTAACAATTATATCTACATCCTAGACCTATTCTAATGTGTAATAGCCAGTTCCAAAATAGCCCTAAATGATTTTTTTCCTGCTTGGTCTTCATACTGTTATGTAGTCCCTTCTCCCAGTGAATAGGACTTGTCTGTGTAACCACCAGGATATTGTGGAAATGATGGTATGTGACTTCAAAGGCTAAGCTATAAGAAAAAATTGAGGTTTCCTCTTTGCTGTCTTGGATCACCTGCCCTGAGAGAAGCCAGTTGCCATGTCATGACAATACTCAGGCAACCCTATGGAGAGTCTGCAGGGAGAAGAGATGGGGCCTCCTGCCAACAGCCAACATCAACTCATCAGCCATTTTAGTGACCCTTTTTGGAAGCAGATTATTTGGTCCCATTCATGCCTTTAGTTGACTTTAGCCTGGTTGACATCATCACACCACCTCATAGGAGACCACCACTCAAAACCACCTAGCTAAGCCTCTGTTGAATTCCTGCTCACAGAAACTGTAAGATAATTACTGTTTGTTGTCACTTCATGGCACTAAGATTTGTGGTAATTTGTTACACAGCAGTAAATAACTAATACCCTACATAAACTCCATCACTCATGAAATACTGATTTCTAACATTTGGCTCTCCAAATATTAATATAACCTCCTAAACTTTTAGCACATTTGCAAAAGTTTGCTCTCCATAACGTTTTTCTACCTGTCTGAGTTGTCACCCTCTCCAAGTTATTGATGCCACGATGTTTCCATCTCCATTAGCCCCTTTTGTCTCCTTTTCAACTTCAATTGTGTAGTTCTTAAATATAATCATTTACTAGCCAATACTCTTGTCCTTCTCTTAAGCTGTCTTATTTTTGCCGGGTAAAACCTAAATAGGTTCAATCTTTTACCTTCTTAATGCTTTGCACTGAACAACTGGAGAAAATTACACAGTTGGCTGCTTTTTATATTCATGAGCTTAGGTATCACATGATCTGTGGTAGCCACAATTCTCCTGGAATTCTGACATATTTCTCACATAAGCACACTTTACTACTTTTCAAGATTACATCTGTGTGCTTTCTTTCCTCCTCATACCTCCTCGTTTCCCCTTATTTGAAGAGCTTGCCTCATACCCAGTTAGAAAAAAGTGGCCGTCCATGAAAACCTCTTATTTTCTCACCACAGAATCCAAAATTCTGTTGCATCCTCACTCTTCGTCTCCTTGTGTCTTCTTGTTACAATGGAAGAAGTAGCTCTCCTCTCAAAGGCCAATTCTTCCATTTGTTCACTCCTCTTTATTCTCTTTTTTGTGAGGGACTTTGTTTCTTTTGTTATTAATTCTTCCTATCTTACTGTAATTTTTACTTCATGCAAACATACTATGTCTTTTCCCAACTTAAGAAAACTCTTGATCACCTACTTTTTATCTCCTTGCTGTCCTTTATAGCTACATTTCTCTAAAGATTTATCTACATAGATTCTCTCCACTTTCTCTCTTTATATTAACTCTTAAATTAGCTTTAATTTATCCTAGGCTTTGCATTTAATTGCCTTTCACAAGATTTCCAACAGCTTTTCTGTTGTCAAGTTGAATGAACGGTTTTCCTCTCCTATTCTCCAGCCTTTAATGGTATGTTCTACAATTGATTACTTTTTTAAAAAAAATATGCAACCTCTCTTGGTTTCTGTGATAATGTACTCTTTTGGCTTTCTTTCTAACCTTACTGCTTCACCAGCTTTTCTAATTTTTTCCTCTGCTTTACCTATAATCTAGTGTTTCCCAGAGTTCTAACCTTGATCTTTTTCTGTTTTTCATTGTGAAGGGCAATCTCATTTATTGCCGTGACTTTAACTGTGATCTATATGTTGATGACTCCTGAATTTATATCTCTAGGTATTTTTTCTATATTTTATATTCAGCATCTTACTTGGCTAATAGTTACTTTGTGTTTAAAATATTCCATATCTTTTCCATTGCTTCCACGTAACACTGTGTTTCTCAAGCTAGAAAACCTGGTAGTCATCTTTGTTTTCTACTTTGTTTGACATTTACTTCCTCAGTAAATCCTCTCCGGTCTACCTTTAAAGTATAAACCTAATCCATCATCTTACTATCGCCACTGTTAGCACCCTTGTCTAAGCCATCGTCATTTCTTACTTGGACCCAAGTTCTGAGTAGTTGATCCTGCTTCCACTATGACCTCTATATAATCTGTTGTCCACATAAATCAGAGTGGAAAAATATGCATATCAAATTCTCATTTCTCCCTTGCTTAGAATCCTCTAAATTTTCACAATTGTAGTTAGAATAAAACCCAAATTTAGGCATATTTTGACATAATAGATCCTGTATGAACTAAATCTTGTCTCTTTGTGACTTAAGCTACTCTTCTGGTTAACTGCCCTAACTATACCAGCCTTCTTTAGTATGCTAAAATTTCATTTCTTTTAGGTTAAGTACTTCTTGCCTGAAAGCTCTTCTTAATTTTTGCATGTCTGCTTTCTTCTAACCCTTCAGGTCTCAGCCTAAATGACATCTCCTCAAAGAGGTATTATCTGATTATTTAAGTAAAATCTTTGCCACTCTCCTTGACAACGTATGATTTGTTTCCTTTTCAGTGCTTATCACATTTTGTAATTATTTACTTTAATGTACAGATCCATATGGAAAATAAAAATTATATGAATGAGAATCTTTCTGATACATAAATAAAAACCTAATAAATATTTATAATTTTTGGCATGTCAACATTTGAAAAATGTAATAGGAATTGTATGTGTAACTTTGAGTGTTTGTCCTTCCGTAAACTGTCAGTTTACTTAGTAGATTATATTCACATGAATTTTGCAATTAAATATATTAGAATGAATCTTTTGGTACCCCTTTGTCCCATTTGGTGGACACATTTAGACAATTTACATTTAATGTAAATTATCAGTAGAGTTAGGTTTAAATCTGTCATCTTGCTATTTTTTTCTATTTGTCCCACCTGTTCTTTGTTCTTTTTCCTTTTACTGACTTCTTTTGCATTAATTATTTTTAATGATTTTATTTTATTGTTAACTATTACTTTACTTATTTCTCTTTGCTTTGTTCTTTAATCGTTATTCTAGGTCCTAGAGTCTGATATGGACAGTATGCACCTCCCAGTTATCATAGTCTGTCTTCAAATATTATATCACTTGGCATATAATGTAAGAATCTTACAACATTGCGTTTCATTTCCCCTTCCCTTCCCTTTATGCTACCGTTTTCATACATCTTCTGCATGTTATAAAACCTATAAAACGGTTATTTTTGCCTTAGACAGAACATTATCTTTTAAAATTAATAGACTTTATGTTTTTAGATTTACAGAAAAGTTGAGCAAAATATATAGAGCTACAGTCAATGAACCAGTATTATACATTCTTACTATCTGAACTCCATAGTTTGCGTTAAGGTTTACTTGTTGTGTTATATAGTCTGTGAGTTTTGAAAGTGTAGGATGACATGTTTCATTGCCCTGAAAATTCAGTGTTTCACCTATTCATCTCTCCTTCCTTCAGCTGGAACCCATGGCAAGCAACGATTTTTTTTTTTTTTCTGTCTGCACAGTTTTGACTTCTCCAGAATATCGTATAACTGTATACCAAGGAGTCTGTGATTTCTAGATCACGTGATAAGAGTTTGTTTAGTCTTCCCAAGTGGCTGTACTACTTTGCCTTCCTACCAGCAACAAATAAGATTTCCTGTTGCTCTACTTTTTATCAGCATTTGATATTGTCAGCATTTTAGATTTTTAGTCATTCTAATAGACATGTAGTAGTATCTTGAAATTTGCTAATAACATATGTTGAGCTTCTTTTCATATCTTTTTTTTTTTTTTGGCCTTCTGTGCATTTTCTTTGGTAAAGTTTCTGTTCAGCTCTTTTGCCTGTGAATTGAGTTTTTTGTTTTCATATTATTGAATCTTAAGAGTCTTTTCTCTGTATATTTTGGCTGCTAGTCTTTTATCAGATATGTTTGCACATATTTTCTCCCAATCTATATCATGTCTTTTAATTTTCTGAACAGTATCTTTTGCAGAGCACAAATTTTTAATATTGATGAAGTCCAACTTAACAATTTTTTTCTTTCATTAGTCATGCTTCTGGTATTATATCGAAAAAGTGATTCATTCAGAAGGTCACTTAGATTTTCTCCTGTGTTATATTCTAGGAGTTTATAATTTTTCAGAATTGTCTTTTAAAGAAATTTAAAAATCAGAAATAAAGTCTCTAATATTCACACAATGTTTACCATTTTTTATGGTCTTTTATAGATCACTTGATTTTTTTTTTCCCGGCATGAATAACTTCTTTAACATTTTTTGAAATGCATTTCTTCTGGTGATGAATTCTCTCAGCTGATGTTTACCTGAAAGAAGTATTTTTGTCTTTTTTTTTTTTTGAGACAGGGTCTCACTCTGTTGTCCAGGATGGAGTGCAGTGGTGCCATCTTGGCTCACTTCAGTCTTCACCTCCCACGCTTAAGTGATCCTCCCGCTTCAGCCTCCCAAGTAGCTGGGACTGTAGGCATGTCCCACCACGTCTGGCTAATTTTTGTGTTTTTTGTAGAGATGGGATTTCGCCATGTTGCCCAGGCTAGTCTTGAACTCCTGGTCTTAAGCGATCCGCCCACCTCGGCCTCCCAGAGTATTGGGATTACAGTCATCAGCCACCATGACTAGCCTGCCTTTATTTTTGAATGATATTTTTGATGAAAAAAATTCTGAATTGACCGGTTATTTCCCAGTAAAACCTCATTCCATTTGGTATGTTTTTATTGCTTCCACTTCTGTCATGATATTCATGTTTTCCTTTAAGTCTTTGAGCATGCTTAAGTTTTATAAAAGCGTTTTTGAGTTTTTGTCTGCTGATTCTTGTCATCTTGCATTTCTAAGTCTATTCTTAAGAACTGACTTTCCTCCTGTAATGGCTCACAGTTTTCTGCTTCTTTGCATGTCTGGTAATTTTTCATTGGATACCAGACATTGTGAATATAATTGAGTGTTCCTAAACGTTGTTTTCTTTGAAAAATACTGGTGTTTGTTTTGGAAGGCAGTTAAGTCATTTGCAGATAAGGTTGATCAGTTCAGACTTTTTTTTAAAGCTTTTTAAAAATTGGATCTCAAGTAGCCTTTTCTTTAAGGCCAACTTAGCCTTAATACTAATACTTGACTGTCTAGGAGTGTCCACTGATTGCTCTAAGTTTATTGAGCCCCTTTACTCTGTATAGTTTGAGCACCCCTCAGCTTACTGTGAGCTCTGAAGCTTGTTTATAAGTCCCTTGCAATTTTTATTTGCCTAGCCTTTTTGAATTTTATGCCACTCATGTGTTGATTAGTATTCAGACTGAAATCTCAAAGGGGCTCCCTGTGTTCATTTCTGGAACTCTTTTTCTGCTTAGCCTTCTTTCCAGTATTCTCCCTTGCAAATTCCTATGCTTCAGCCTCCTTGAACACCAGTCTTGATGTCAACCCAGTAAGATGGCTGTGTTTGCTTGGGTTTCTCTATCCTGTGCCAAGTTCCAAAATATGGCCTCCAGGCAGGAAGCCAGGAAGATAGTAGGGCTTACTTTGTTTTCCTTCTCTCAGGTATCATAGCCCTGTACTGCTTGTTGTCCAGTGCTGAAAACTGTTGTGACATGTATTTTTTTCTAGTTTTCTAGTTGTTTTAAGGCAAAAGGTCAAGTTCTGTACCAGTTAACTTCTTCCTGGCCTGATATACAAGTTTTTCATATTTTATTTATTTAGATTCTGTTTAACTTCACAATAGATTTAAGATGGTTACTCTGGAATAGGAACTAGCACTTCAGTAGTTTCCTTAAATAAGATAACATTCTTGACTTTTTGGGATGAAGTAGATATAATGTATGTTCATTGTAGAGTTCAGAAATACACAAAAATGTACCTAAGTCTCATGTGTAAACTCAGACTCCATATCTTATCTCTATTAACATTTTACTGTGTTATAGTTAATTTTTCTGTGATTATATGTAACTCCTTTTATACATAATTATGGGGCATAAACAGACATGTTTGTAATTTCTGTGGTTTTTTATTTTGTTTTGTTTTGCTAAAAGGCAAAATAGTCCAAGGTACATGTTCTTTAAAAGAAGTAGGCATGTCTGTCTGTTTTATAATGACAGTTTAAGATTTCACCACAGGAATATATAACCATTTATTCAGAGAATGTAGGATTGATTAAACATTTTTTATTCTTTGCAAAAGTCAGATCTCTAGTCAGTTAAAACTCTACTCCGAAATTCATCCATTATACTTTCTGGGAATGTTTTGTCCTTGTTTTATCCATTTCCTCCTCCCTGAGAAAAACATTCCGTGTTGAAATTTTGCACTCAGTTTGGTTTGAAAACTGTGCTTTGCTTTTCTTAATTGGATCATCTGGGATTGTAAGCCTGTCTGTGTATTAGAACCGGATAGGGAGTTCTTTAAAAATAAAGCTAGGCTTAAATTAGACTAAATCCCTGGGAATCTTATTTGCATATCTCATCATTTGGGAATCACTATTCAAAACCTTATCTCTGGTGCTTTAGGTTTCCCTAAAATCCAACACCTGTGTGTTGATTGGCTTAGTAGGACATAAGATGGGACTCACTGGTGCTCAGCCACAGCCTCTCTGTGTTCATCTATTTAGTTTTTTTGGGACTTCCACCTAAGATACTGTTTCAAAGAAGTTTTATGCCAAAAGCAAATGTGCTTACCTATCAGAGCTCTGCTTCCAGTGTATAATGAATTTCTTTAATTTCCTTGAACATGGAGAAGCCTGAAGCAAACTGTGTAAGATAGGAGTCATGGCTTGTTGATGCTTACGTAAAAAGTCTGGGAGCAGTGGCTCATGTCTGTTATCCCAGCACTTTGGGAGGCTGAGGTGGGCAGATCACTTGAGGTTAGGAGTTTAAGACCAGCCTGGCCAACATGTTGAAACCCAGTCTCTACCAAAAATACAAAAAAGCCGTGCATAGTGGTACATGCCTGTAATCCCAGGTATAGGCTGAGGCAGGAGAATCGCTTGAACCTGTGAGGCAGAGGTTGCAGCGAGCCGAGATCCCACCACTGCACTCAGGCCTGGGTGATAGAGCTAGACTTTGTCTCAAAAAAAAAAAAAAAAAAGGAGAGATCCAAGATGGCCGATTAACAACAGCTCAGGATTGTAGCTCCCAGTGAAAGCGCAGAGAGCGAGTGGACGCCGCACTTTCAGACGAATTTTTGTTGCCCACAGACTAGGAGATTCCCGGCGGAGGAGCC
>CAUYLG010004527.1:0-84414 GCA_963573385.1 Cacajao melanocephalus
GTGGCTCCTCCGCCGGGAATCTCCTAGTCTGTGGGCAACAAAAATTCGTCTGAAAGTGCAGCGTCCACTCGCTCTCTGCGCTTTCACTGGGAGCTACAATCCTGAGCTGTTGTTAATCGGCCATCTTGGATCTCTCTCCTAAATAAAGCTTTTTATGGTTCACTGACTGAAAACAATTAACCCCTTCACAATCAAGAGCCCAAAGACTGGATCTTCTAAGAACATTAGAGAAAGACTATACTTGCGATCCATAATGCAGCAAAACTTCAGAACCTTGAACCTTAGGTTCATAATCTCACACTGAGAAGAGTCCCTCTACACTCTTGGAACTGTGCACCCTTTGGAACCCTTAAGGTAACACTAAACAGGAAAGTTTCTCCCCAGAAAAAGATGGAATCTTTGTTTTATTTTTTATTTTTAATTTTTCTATTTCAATAGGTTTTTGGGGAACAGGTGGTGTTTGGTTACATAAATAAGTTTTTTAGTGGTAACTTCTGAAATTTTGGTGCACCCATCACCCGAGCAGCGTACACTGTACCCAACACATAGGCTTGTATCCCTTGCCACCCTCCACCCTTTTCCCAAAGTCTCCAAAATCCAATGTGTCATTCTTATGCCTTTGCATCCTCATAGCTTAGCTCTCACATACAAGTGTGAACATAGATGTTTGGTTTTCCATTCCTGAGTTATTTCACTTAGAATAATAGTCTCAAATTCCATCCAGGTTGCTGCAAATGCCATTATTTTCTTCCTTTTCATGGCTGAATAGCATATGGTATATACAGGGAATACTACTGTAGATTACTACCGTAAATATATATGTATATTATATTTTCTTTATTCACTCATTGATTGATGGGCATTTGGGCTGGTTCTATATTTTCACAGTTGCAAATTGTGCTGCTATAAACATGCTTGTGCAAGTATCTTTTTCTTATAATGACTTCTTTTTCCTCTAAGTAGATACCTAGTAGTGGGATTACTTCATCAAAAGTTAGGTCTGTTTTCTGTAGTTGTTTTAATAGTTTACATTCTCACCAACAGTGAAAAGGTGCTCCTTTTTCATGCCATCCATACCAACGTCTATTATTTTTTGTTTTTTTTTATTATGGATGTTCTTGCAGGAGTAACGTAGTATCACATTGTAGTTTTGATTTGCATTTTCCTGATAATTAGTGATGTTCTAGGTTTTAATTTTTCCATAATTTGTAGTAAAAGGCAGTGATTAGAAATGTATCCCTCATGATGAGCTCTGTAGCAGATTCTGTTGTAAAGGCTATGGTTATCAAACAGACCATATTCTCTTGAAAAGTTATGCTAAATCACAGAATTTCTCTAGAATATTTATTGGCTAAACAGATGAGTGTCAGTGCAGCTGCTGGTACTTGTGGCCTATAGAGAAATACATCACATCAAGTATTACTGATTCAGTTGTAGGGATTAGGGAAGAGACTGCTTAGTTTAGTGAACACACTCTTTAGCTCATTCCCCTTTGATCTACTGATTTCAGTTGGTTTGGTTTATGGGGGACCCTGGGTAAGGAACATGCGGAGAGAGATCTGAGACATCCAAGATGGCCGATTACTAGCAGCTCAGGATTGTAGCTCCCAGTGAAAGCACAGAGAACAAGTGGACACCACACTTTCAGAAGAATTTTTGTTGCTCATGGACCAGATTCCCAGCAGAGGAGCCCCACGGGTTGCCAGCACAACTCACTCTTGTGGCTGGTGAGGCGGTTTTGCTGGCGCCCTGGCGTGGCGGTTCTCGGTGCAGAGTAAACGGGACTAGGTCCCCTTTTGGTCAATGTTTGAAGCTCCAGGAAGGCAGTCACCCATTCAGCTGATTGAAAAAGGGATTGAAGAGGGAAGCCAGACCGGAGATCCGCTGGCAGAAAAGCACAACGAATCTCAATGCTGCTGTTTTAGCCAGTGCAGTGGGTTGCTCAGATTCCGGCACTGGGAATCAACAAGTTGGACGTCCACTCAAAGACCCAATTTGAAAGTCGGCAATTACAAAGATGACAGGTGGATAAATCCACAAAGATGGAAAGAAACCAGTGTAGAAAGGCTGAAAATACCCAAAAGCAGAATGCCTCTCCTTCTACAGGGGATCACAGTTCCTCATCAACAAGGGAACAAGGCCTGATGAATGAATGCATTCCATTAACAGAATTAGACTTCAGAAAGTGGATAATAAGAAACTTCTGTGAGCTAAAAGAATATCTTCTAACCCAAAGTAAAGAAACTAATAACCTTGAAAAAAGGTTTGACGAAATGCTAAAGAGAATAGACAATTTAGAGAGGAATATAAGTGAATTAATGGAACTGAAAAACACCATACAAGAACTTCGTGAAGTATGCACAAGTTTTAACAGTCGAATTGATCATGCAGAAGAAAGGGTATCAGAGGTCGAAGACCAACTTAATGAAATGAAACGAGAAGACAACATTAGAGAAAAAAGAGTAAAAAGAAATGAGCAAAGTCTCCAAGAAATATGGGACTATGTGAAAAGACCTAATTTACATTTGATAGGTGTACCTGAATGTCATGAAGAGAACGAATCCAAGCTGGAAAATATTCTTCAGGATATTATTCAGGAAAACTTTCCTAACCTAGAAAGGCAGGATAATACTCAACTCCAGGTAATACAGAGAACACCACAAAGATATTCCTCAAGTAGAGCAACCCCAAGACACATAATCGTCAGATTCACTAGGGTTGAAATAAATGAGAAAATTCTAAGGGCAGCTAGAGAGAAAGGTCAGGTTACCCATAAAGGGAAGCCTATCAGACTCACAGCAGACCTCTCAGCAGAAACCCTACAAACTAGTAGAGAGTGGGGGTCAATATTCAATATCCTCAAAGAAAATAATTTTCAACCTACAATCTCATATCCAGCCAAACTAAGCTTCATAAGTGAAGGAAAAATAAAATTTTTCGTGAACAAGCAAGTACTCAGAGATTTGATTACCACCAGGCCTGCTTTACAAGAGCTTTTGAAAGAAGCACTACAAACAGAAAGGAACAACCAGTATCAGTCATCCCAAAAACTTACCAAAAGGTAAAGAGTATCACCATAATAAAGAATCTATATCAACTAATGGGCAAAACAGCCAGCTAGCATTAAATGACAATATTAAACTTACATATATTAATCCTAAATTTAAATGGATCAAATGCCCCAATCAAAGACACAGACAGGCAAATTGAATAAAAAGTCAAAACCGATCGGTATGCTGTATCCAGATCTATCTCACATGCAAGGATACACAAAGACTCAAAACGAAGGGATGGAGGAAGATTCACCAATCAAATCGAGAGCAAAAAAAAACAAAAAAAAAACAGGAGTTGTAATTTTCGTCTCTGACAAAACAGATGTTGACAGTAATAAAGACTAAAAGAAACAAAGAAGGACATTACATAATGGTAAAATGATCAATGCAACAAGAAGAGCTAATGATCATAAATACATATGCACCCAATACAGGAGCACCCAGATACATAAGACAAGTTCTTAACAACTTACAAAGAGACTTAGACTCCCACACAATAACAGCGGGAGACTTTAACACCACATTGTTAACATTAGACAGATGAACGAGATAGAAATTAACAAGGACATTTATGACTTGAACTCAGACTTAGAACAAGTAAACTCAATAAATATCTATAGAATTCTCCACCCCAAATGCGCAAAACATACATTTTTCTCAGTACCATATTACATCTATTCTAAAAGTGACCATACAATTGGAAGTACATCTCTCTTCAGCAATTGCATAGCATTTCACAGACTTAAATGAAATATTGGTTGGCTGTTTGTTTGTTGTTTTCTTCCCTTATTCCTTCCTGTCTCTGTTGTTAAGCACAATTATCGGCATAAAAGAGATCTTTAATACCTATTTTTAGATTGCATTTCAGCCTGGGCAATAGAGCAAGACTCCTGTTCTCTCTCCCTCTTTCTCTTCCTCTTTCTTTCATTAAAAAAAAAAAGAACTGTTAAAAAAGAATAAAACAAGCTGACCATCCTAATTTTTATAAGTGGGCAAGAAGAAGAAAGCAATAAAAGAAAAACAAGTGACCAATTAAAAAAAAAAAAAGGAACATGTTCCAAACTCTTGATATTATCCTCCCAATAGTCATAATAGTAGTCTCCCTGGTGTGCTGTATTCTCTCAACAATTTAAAATATTTACATGCAGCCATCTCTAGAATGTCAAATGGTCTCTCTTCTACTGCAATGACAAGAGCTGAAAGAAATGTGTGACCACCAGGGCAACAAAACCTATGAATAAAATTCTGAGACCAGAAAGCCAAAATGATTGTAACTGATAGTGACACTAGTGCCTTAAGTCGTGGTCAAACTCTCACCTAAGTGGGAACCTGACCAAAAGGGGAAAATTTTTAAACAAAATTATAGGAGGCCATTATTTTTTACTGAGCTCATGCACTAGGCTCCAACAAACCAGAACAATTCAAAATGGAGTTGCTCATGCTAAATGTGACATATCAAACTAAGACTTTAAGGAAATGCAGAGATCCTAGAACAGATCAGGTTTTAATTTTTATCTTGTAAGCAGGACATTCCAACATAAGGAAGTAACCTGTACTCTAAGCCTAAAACAAAAACAAAAATAAAACAAACAAACAAACAAACACCTGATGTCCTTGTTTCCATCCTACAAAACCTACTGTTCTGCTATTTTCCAGTGGATTTCAAGATTAAATAAATACATTTACAATAGTGATAGTAACATAAATGATTAAAATTTTGTCAGCCTCTCAAAATTGAGAAGATGATCAAAACGGGGGAATTGTTAAACAAAGTTTAGCCTAGAGCTACCTCTTTACGTATTTTAAGTTTCACCTAAAGGTTTTCCTGTACATCATCAACTGTAACAAGTGGAGGTGTACCTCAGGCCATAACCATTATATATTTCTCAAAACTAAGAAGCCAATATTAGTAAATCATTATTAACCAAACTCCAGACATTGCATTTTATCAAACGTACTTTTTCTGTTACAAAATCTCATCCAAGATAATATATTATATTTGGCTGGCATGCCTCCTTAGACATCTCTAGACTTTGAAAGACTCTCTGATTTACTTTGTTGCTGATTATCTTGACACATTTTAGGAGTAGAGTACTGATTAGATATTTTGTAGAATCCAGTTGAAAATGGCGGTTGTTCTTTTAAATGATTATATTTGTTTTATGGGTATTTAGGAGGAAGACCACCAAAATTTCATATGCATTACATCCTGGAAAGGTTACATGCAATCAACATGTCAAACCACTGTTAATGTTCACCTTGATTGTCTGGATGAGGTACTTTTGTCAAGTTTCTCCACTGTATAGTTACTCTTTTTTCTCTCCTTTCCATCATGTACTGTCTGCAAGACAATTTCTAAGTATTGTCTACTCTCAAGAAGTGTACAGGTAATTTCTGCCTCTCTAAAGAGAGGGAAGTATCTACATAAATTATTTAGACTTCCTCTATATGGAAAACTTATCTTTTTTCTCATTTATTTTTATCCAAATATTTATTTATATCAGTCTGGGCTCATATTTATTTTATACTTTGGGTTATAATCCAGTACTACTTTACTTATTTTGTTTCCCAAGTTTCTTCATCTTTTAGCCATCAAAAGCTTTCTAAGTTTGGTTACTGTATTATTTTGACGTGACCCATACTTTTGATTTTGAGCGCTTTCTTAGTTTCTGGCACTACAAGATCTTCCAGGCTCATTTTGTATCTTCCCAATGCTAGCTCTATGTTCTAAATTAATATCTTTCAAACGCATAGACTGAAGTCTTAACTTCAATACCTCAGAAATCATCCTAATTTGGAAAAAAAAAAAAGAGTCATTGCAAATGTATCAGTTAAGGTGAGGACATAAGCATGGGTCCCTAATCCAATATGACTGATATCTTAATAGCAGACACAGAGAAACAGACAGGGAAAGATGGCCATGTAAAGACAAAGGCAGAGAGTTGGAGTGATGCATCTATAAGCCAATAAACACCAAGGATTGCTGGCAAACATTGGAAGCTAGAAAAACCAAGGAAGGATTCTCCTCTAGTGACAACAGAGAAAACATCGCACTGTTGACAGGTTGATTTCCGACTTCAGGCTTCCAGAACCGTGAGACAATAAACTTTTGTTGTTCTAAGCCACCCAGTGTATGGTACTTTGTTAGAGCAGCCCTAAGACCCAATATGCCCTAGAATCAGGCATTTCTTCACAGAGCCTCCATGTATTTAATGGAGAATGGTATGTAATAATCAAGATCAGGCAATAGAAATGTTTGTTACTACTTGGGTGTCACTGCGTCTCTCAGTGAAAAATCCTAGAAATATATATAATATGTACATTTATACATATATATTATATTAAGAAAATTATACAATGTCTAGCCTTTGTATCTGGCTTCTTTTACTTAGAACAAAGCAATGCTATTGCTTGAATTAGTAGCCCATTTTTTATATGATTGAATAGCATTTTTTTAATACGGTGCTCCACTGTTTATCCATTTACATTTTGGTTATTTCCACCTTTTGGAAATTATAAATAAAGTTTTTGTATCAACATTAGTTTTCAATTCACTTTGTAAACAGTTTAAGTGGGATTGCTAGATATTATGGCAACACTTTGTATAACTTTATAAGAAATTTCCAAAAAGTGTCTGAACTATTTTGCCATTTCTATGAGCAACAAATGAAGTGTTTTTGCTTTGCTTTCTCATCAGCCTGTAGTGTTGTCAAGTTTTGGATTTTTCTCCTTTTTAATAAATGTGTAGTGGAATCTCATTTTAATTTGCATTGCCCTGATAAAAATGATGTTGAGTATTTTTAATGTGTCTACCCAATTTTACGCACCCACCAACAATGTATGAGAGTTTCTATTTCTCTACATTCTTGCTAACAGTTATTATTATCTGGCTTCTTTATTATTGCCATTGTAGTCATTGTAAAGTGCTATCTTGTGCTGTTGATTTGCGTTGTGCTAATGACCAATGATGTTGAGCATCTTTTCGTGTCCTTATTGGCCATTTGTGCCTCTTCACTGTAATAATGTTTGTTTAAGTACTTTGACTATTTTTAAATTTAGTTATTAGACTTTTTATTATTGTCATAAGTTTTTCTTTCTTTTTAACATGTTATGAACACAAGTCCCTTATGAAATACATAATTTGTTGATATTTTCTTCCATTCTGTGAATTGTCTTTCACTTTCATGATGTCATAATTTGCTGCACAAAAGGTTTTAATGTTAATCAAGTCCATTATTTGTATGTTTTTTCCATGTACTTTTGACGTCATATTCAAGAAACCAGCGCTTAACCCAAGGTCATAAAGGTTTTCTCCTATATTCTTTTCCAAGAATGTCATATTTTCAAATAGTATTTGGCTTTCAGATCTATTTTCATTGAATTGCCATGTATGGTGTAAGGTAGGGTCCCTCTTTATTCTTTTGCATGTGGATATTTAATTTTCCCAGTAGTAATTGTTGAAATGATATTGAACCTTTCTGGATTCTTCTCAATTTTTCCTTTGAGAGACTGGTTGAGGTCTTGGAGAAATCTATGAACTCTCCATAACCACAGATTCTAGGAGCATTATACTTTTGCAGTAGCACACATTAGTTACTAGCTATTTATTAAAATGTATTATTCCATCTTTCTACCAACTTTTGTTACACCCAGTGACATACATCTCTGGCAAGCAAACGCTGGTGTTTTATTTTTCACTGACGATGCCTATCTTTCTGCAGAATTTGGGGGTGATTATTCACCCTGAAATTGTAGTTCCTTAATAGGTTCTAGAAAAGTCATTAATTTACTGCTTGGGCAGCATTTATGTTGTGTAAATGGGGGCAGTATCTTTCTAGCTATGTATATCTGCCAACTGAAACTATTCATAATTTTTACACCTTTGAAGCATATCACATTTATTTCTCTCTATTTTTTTACAGCCACTTTCTTTACTTTATCCCATATTGATAAGTTTTATATCCTACTATAATGTATTCATGAAGTTTTACTATCAGAGAACATGAAAATATATTTAAACTGTAATCAACTCTTTTAAATATTGTTTAATTGTACTGATATTTTAATCTATAATTTAACATAATGCATTTAATCTATAATTTGACATAATGCATTTGAAAGAGGAGCCAAAAGTATTTGACCTACTAGGCTTCTTTTTGTTCTACATTACTAAAACATTTTTAAAATTATCAAAGCATTTCTGTAGTTACTGAGGATCAACTATGTAGAAGACAGTGGCAGGAAGTGGAATGCAAAATTGCTCTGTTATGGATTATGCTTTCAAATAAATTAATATTGTTTACAGGAACAAGTCATTAAATACATAAATACTACTGTGAAAAATCATTGAAATAGCCAAACAATATCAAATAGTCACAAGGTGATTTGTAAGCAATTGAGATGTTAATGGGATAAACATTGGAGGAAATGATACTTTGAAGCTTTATAAAGGAGAAGGATCTGAGCCGATTTTATATGGTAGAACTCAGGGGTAACAACGTGAAAGTGACAGAGAAAACAGAATGAAAATAGAAGTGGAAAAATGCATTAGATACTAAGAGGATTATTTAGAGCAATGAATTTATTTAAAAATAAAGAATATTAGACTTTTATTAAAAATCTCCACAAATAATCATTTAGTTTGTCTATGCAAAACTGAGGGAATGTGTTCTCTTTCCGGGTCCATGAGGGGCATAGTTTTAAGGGCAAGAATTTCCCAGCACCATGCCCGCCCCCTCATCTCTCTCTCTGTCAGGAGATTTAACGGTTTATGTTTGAATTTGTCGGGCACGGGAAGAAACTAAAAGTCAATCACTCCAGCGGAAGTTCTAAGGAACTCCTTTCATTGGCCAGAGAAACTTGGGAAGGTGGGAATTTCTCCCAGGATAAATTCTCCTGCTCCTTCACCCTCACCAGATTTCTAGCTTTCTGGAATCCCCTCCCACACGGTGGGAGCTCCCTTTCCCCTCTGGATTTTCCCCTCTGGAATCCCCTTCCACACTCTTCCTGCAAGTCTTTCTCTTCTTCTCCTTTCCTTCTCTTTTCTCTACCTAAATAAAATTACCTGTCTACAACACTTCTTGGGTCTGATACTTTCCTTTTAAGAGCATACAGTGCACCTGCGTATGCATACGGTTGTCCCATCCCTTATTCTTTAAGAGGTTGGAGACCAAGAACCCACAGCCTTCTCTAGGGGGAGCTGTGCCTCACCAGCACCCAAGAAAAAACTCGGTTACAAAACTATTTTCATTCGGAAGATTTGATGGGTATACTTTACTGGTTTTCAAACTTTTATTTAGAATTTGATTGTTTTTTTCTCCTCTTAACAAATGTAACTTGGAACCCTGAAATATGAGACATAATGTAATAACAGCATTCTTTAGACAGCATTCCTTAGACAGCTTGATGGCAAGTATTTTAGTTTTTAATGAATCCATGCAGCAAAAACATAGAGGCCTGTGGTTCCACTGAGAAAAATATCAAATTTATTGTTTGATAGAAATAATTAGAGAGGACATTTATAATTTATTTTACCACAGAAAATCCTAAGGGGTGATGTAGCTCTACACATTTATATGTATAAATGGGCAAATTAAGGCTTGATAGGAGAGAATGGTAAATTTATCCTTACAGAAAATAGAAAACATTGAAAGGTTATGAGAGACCTGTAATCGAATCAATATTTTAGGCATATTAAGCATATTGCAAACTTTACAATGTGGTGACAAAATTGTCTGAACAATAGTTTGACAAAACAAGTACTGGTTCTCTTTCTTCATGTATTATTATTATATTAATATAACATTTGTCACAATGAATACTTGGTTTCAACATATATCCTTTTAGTACAAAAATATCTTACAGACTGCAGAACTGCAGACGTAAACCCAATATAATAGATATTATATTTTCACATAATGATATAAAAGTGCAAATATAGACCAATATTGCCTAATATTTAAAACAATGTTTAAGGCCATATTTCAAGGCATTTAATGGCATTCGATGTAGTTTGTAATTTCAAATTCAAAGTTTCTATAAAAGTGCAGCACTAGAAAATTATTATTTATAAGTTCCTGAACTTGCAGACCAGATCAGATGTTATGGGAACAACCAAACCTTGTCATAAACAACATGAATTTACTTACACAGATGAGATCCATGGCTACAGCAAAAGCACTAATAAGGAACAGTAATCTTTTTATTAAAAATTATTTATACCCTTAGTATATTTTATACCCTTACTACAGTCATCTTTGAGGAGGTCATATTTTATATCTTGTAAGTAGAGTCCTAGGACATGCAATAATAATACAAAGTAAAAACACCTATTAGCTTCATTTTCATCTACATTTCTTAAGACATTTACTGTTAAATATGATTCACTAAATTGAAAATCTAACAAATTAGAGAGGATATTTATAATTTATTTTACCACAGAAAATCCTGTGATGTAGCTCTACACAGTGAGAGATATGTATAAATGCACAAATTAAGGCTTGATATGTTTATTAAATAAAATAACATAGCAGTTGTTAAGTATTATGTTACGCAAATAAATAAAAGGAAGAATAGGATTTATATTTATACCACCATATAGGTTTTGAAAAATATAAGCTTGTTCTCTGTATTCAAATAAATTTAGAGCTTTTGCATAAGATGCTATTTAAAGTATATTTATTTATTTAACTTTTATTTTAGGTTTGGGAGTACATGTGAAGGTTTGTTACATAGATAGCCACGTGTCCAGAAGGTTTTTTGTTGATGTTATTTCACCACCCAGGTGTTAAGCCCAGTACCCAATAGTTATCTTTTCTGATCCTCTCCCTCCTCTAACCCTCCCCCCTCAGGTAGACTCCAGTGTCCATTGTTTCCTTATTTGTGCTCATAAGTTCTTAACATTTAACTCCCCCTTATAAGCGAGAACATACATTGTTTAGTTTTCTCTTCCTGCATTAGTTTGCTAAGGATGATAGCCTCCAGCTCCATTCATGTGCCCACAAAAGTCGTAATGTTATTCTTTTTGTTTTTAACTGCATAATATTCCATTGTGTATATGTACCACATTTTCTTTATTTAATGTGTCATTGATGAGCATTTATGATTATTCCATGTCTTTGCTATTGTGAATTGTGCTGCAGTGAACATATGCATGCGTCTTTTTGGTAGAATGCTTTCTATTCCACTGGATATATACCCAGTAATAGGATTGCCGGGTTGAACAGTAGTTCTGCTTTTAGCTATTTGAGGAATAGCCATACTGCTTTCCACAATGGTTAAACTAATTTACACTCTTACAAACAGTGTATAAGTGTTCCCTTTTCTCTACAACGTTGCCAACATCTGTTATTTTTTTACTTTGTAATAGTAGCTATTCCGACTTGTGTGAGATGATGTCCCATTGTGGTTTTGATTGCATTTCTCTAATGATCGTTGATATTAAGCTTTCTTTCATATACTTGTTGGCTGCATGTATATCGTCTTTTGAGAAGTGTTTGTTCATATCGTTTGCCCACTTTTTAATGGGATTTGTCTTTCATTTGTAATTTTAAGTTCCTTATAGATGCCGGAACTTAGACCTTTGTTAGATGTACACTTTGCAAATATTTTCTCCCATCCTGTAGGTTGTCTGTTTACTCTGTTGATAATTTCTTTTGCTGTGCAGAAGTTCTTGCCTTTAATTAGATTCTACTTTTCAATTTTTGCTTTTGTTGCTGCTGATTTGGTGTCTTTGTCATAAATCCTTTGCCCATTCATATGTCCAGGATGATTGTCTTCTAGTGATTTTATAGTTTGACATTTTACATTTATGTCTTTAATCCATCTTGAGTTGATTATGCGTATGGTGTAAGGAAGGGGTCTAGCTTTAATCTTCTGCATATAGCTAGCCAATTATCCCAGTACCTTTTAGTCTACAGGGAGTCTTTTCCCCATTGCCTGTTTTTGTCAGCTTTGTCAAAGATCAGATAGTCATAGAAAGGTGACCTTATTTTGGGGCTCTTTATTCTGTTCCATTGGTCTATGTGCAGTTTTGGAATCAGAACCATTGTGTTTTGGTCACTGTAGCCTTGCAGTATAATCTGAAGTTGGGTAACATGAAGCCTCCAGCTTTGATAGTTTTGCTTAGGATTGCCTTGGCTATTTGGGTTCTTTATTCTTTCCACATGAATATTAAAAGTTTTTCTAATTCTGTGAAGAATGTCTTTGGTGTTTCATAGGAATAGCACTGAATGTGTGCGTTGCTTTGGGCAGCATATCCATTTTAATGATATTGATTCTTTCTATCCATGAGTGTGAGATATTTTTCCATTTGTTTGTGTCTTCTCTGATTTCTTTGAGCAGTGTTTTGTAATTCTCATTGTAGAGCTCATTCATTTTCCTGGTTAGATGTATTCCCAGGTATTTTATTCATTTTATGGCAATTGTGAATGGAATTGCCTTTCTAATTTGGCTCTCAGTTTTGCTATTGTTGGTGAATAGAAATGCTAGTGATTTTTGTACAACTGAATTTGTATCCAGCAACTTTGCTGAAATTGTTTATCAGCTGGAGGAACTTTGGGGCCAATACTATGGGGTTTTCTAGATATAGAATTATGTTGTCTGCAAGCACAGATCATTCAGCTTCCTCTCTTCCTATTTGGATGCACTTTGTTTCTTTTTCTTACCTGCTTGTTTTGGCTAGGACTTCCAATACTACGTTGAATGGAACTGTAGAGAGAGAGGGCATCTTTGTCTTGTGTAGATTGCAAGGGGAATGCTACCAGCTTTTGCCCAATCACTATAATGTTGGCTGTGGGTTTGTCATAGATGGCTCTAATTATTCTGAGGTATTGTATTAGTCAAGGTTCTCTAGAGGACAAGACTAATAGTCTACATGTATATATGAAACGGCGTTTAAGGAGTATTGACATACACAATCACAAGGTTAATTCCCGCAATAGGCTGTCTGGAAGCTGAGGAGCAAAGAAGCCAGTATGAGTCCCCAAACTTCAAAAGTAGGGAAGCCAACAGTGAAACCTTCAGTCTGTGGCCAAAGGCCTGAGATTCCCTGGCAAACCAGCTTTTAGCCCAAGAGTCCAAAAGCTGAAGAACTTAGAGTCTGATGTTTAAGGGCAGAAAGCATCCAGCACTGGAGAAAGACGAATGCTAGAAGACTCATCTAGTCTAGCCTTTCCATATTCCTCTGCCTGCTATCGTCTTAGCTGTGCTGGCAGCTAATTAGATGGTGCCCACCAAGACTAAGGGTGGGTCTGCCTCTTTTAGACCACTGACTCCAACATTAGTCTTCCTTAGCAACACCCTCACAGACACGCCAGTAACAATATTTTGCATCTTTCAATCCAATTGGGTTGACACTCAATATTAACCATCACGGTAAGTTCCTTTAACACCTAGTTTATTGAGAGTTTTTAATACGAAAGAATGTTGAATTTTATTGAAAGTCTTTTCTGTGTCTATTGAGATAAACTACGTGATTATCTTCTGGTTTCTTATAATTACCAACTTTGAATTCTGGGGATGAAACCCACTTGATCACGACAGATGAGCTTTTAAATGTGCTACTGGATTTGGTTTCCAAGCATGTTGTTTAGGATTTTTGCATTGATATTCATTACAAATGTTGGCCTTAAATTTCCTTTTTTGTTGTGTTTTCCCTGTTTTTGATATCTAGATGGTGCTGGCCTTATAGAAAGAGCTGGGAAGGAGTCCCTCCTCCTCTATTTTTTGTAATAGTTTCACTAGGTATAGTACCAGCTCTTCTTACTACATCTGGTAGACTTTGGCTGTAAATCTGTCTGCTCCTGGGCTTTCTTTGGTTGGTAGGCAGGCTGTTTGTTATTGATTCAATTTTGGAGGCTATTATTGGCCTGTTCAGAGAATCCATTTCTTTCCGGCTCAGTCCTGGGAGGATGTTTGCGTCCAGAAACTTACTCATCTCTTCTAGTTTTTTTAGTTTGTGTGCATAGAGATGCTCATCACAGTTTCTAATGGTGGTTTTTATTTTTGTGGTGTCAGTAGAAACATTCCCTTCATAATTTCTAATTATATTTACTTGGATCTTCTCTCTTTTCTTCTTTATTAGTCTATCTTGTGGTTTATTTTAATTTTTTTCAATAAAGCCAACTCGCCAGGCACGGTGGCTCACACCTGTAATGCCAGCACTTTGGGAGTCAGAGGTGTGTGGATCACCTGAGGTCAGAGTTTGAGACCAACCTGACCAACATGAAGAAACCCAGTCTCTATTAAAAATACAAAATTACCCAGGCATAGTGGCGCATGTCTGTAATCCCAGCTACTCTGGATGCTGAGGCAGGAGAATCTCTTGAACCCAGGAGGCAGAGGTGGTGGTGAGTTGAGATTGTGCCATTGTACTCCAGCCAGAGCAACAAGAGCAAAACACCATCTCAAAAAAAAGAAAAATTAACAAAATAAAGCCAACTCCTGAATTTGTTGATCTTTTGGATTTTGTTTTTGTGTGTGTTAATTTCCTTTAGTTCAGTTCTGATTTTTATTATTTCTTGTCTTCTGCTAGCTTGGGGGTTGATTTGTTCTTGTTTCTCTAATTCTTTCAGTTGTAAAGTTAGGTTGTTAATTTGAGATTTTTCTAACTTTTTAGTGTGCACATTTAGTGCTATAAACTTCCTTCTTAACACTGCCTTAGCTATGTCCCAGAGATTCTGATACGTTGCATCTTTGTTCTCATTATTTTTATGAAACTTCTTGATTTCTGCCTTAATTTCATTATTTACCCAAAACTCATTCAGGAGCATGCTGTTTCATTGGCAACTTTTATCATCTTGACTTTTATTTTTATGGTGCCATGTTCTGAGAGTGTGTTCTGTGTGATTGTGGCTCATTTATATTTGTTGAGGATTATTTTGTGTCCAATCATGTGATCAGTTTTAGAGTATATGCCATGTCTTGATGAGAATAATGTATAGTCTTTGTCTTTGGATGGAGAGTTCTGAAAAGGTATATCACATCCATTTGCTCCAATGTTGAGTTTAGGTCCTGATATGGTCTGACTCTGTGTGCCCACCCAAATCTCATCTTAAATTGTGATCGGAATTGTAATCCCCAGGGGAGGGACTTCTTGGGATCTGATTAGATCATGGGGGTGGGCTCTCCATGCTGTTCTCATGATAATGAGTGAGTTCTCATGAGATCCAATGGTTTTATAAGGATTTTCTCCACTGTGCTCACTTTTCTCCTTCCTGCCACCATATGAACATATCTGCTTTCCCTTCTGCCATAATTGTAAATAATTGTCCTAAGGCCTCCCAAGTCCTGCAAAACTGTGAATCAATTAAAACTTTTTCCTTTACAAATTACTCAGTCTTAGATATTTCTTCATAGCAGCATGAGAAAGGACAAATAAAGGTCCTGAATATCTTTGCTAGTTATCTGCCTAAATGATCTAATATTGTCAGTTAAGTGTTGAAGTCCCTCAGTAATATGGTGTGAGAGTCTTTGTGTCTTTGTATGTCTCTAAGAACTTCTTGCTTTATGAATCTGAGTGCTCCTGTGTTGGGTGTATATGTATTTGGAATAGTTAAGTCTTCTTGTTGAATTGAACCCTTTACATTATGTAATACCTTTTGTTGTCTTTTTTGATCTTTGCTGGTTTAAAATCTGCTTTGTCTGAAATTAGAATTGCAACTTCTGCTTTTTTTCTGTTTCACATTTGCTTGGTAGATTTTCCTGCATCCCTGTATTTTGAGTCTATGAGTGCCATTACCTGTGAGATGGGTCTTTTGAGGATACCACTGGATCTTGCTTTTATAACCAGCTTGCCACTCTTTGCCTTTTAAGTGGGGATACTTAGTCCATTTGCATTTAAGATTAGTATTTATATGTGTGGATTTGATACATGTGATATCAGCTGGTTATTTTGTTGGTTTGTTTGTGTGGTTGCTTTAAAGTAACACTGGTCTGTGTGTTTAAGTGTGTGTGTGTTTTTTGCTTTTCTTTTTTTTTTTTTTTTTTTTTGAGATGGAGTCTTGCTTTGTTGCCCAGGTTGGAGTGCAGTGGCACAATCTTTGCTCACTGCAACCTCCACTTCCCAGGTTCAAGCGATTCTCCTGCCTCAGTTTCCCAAGAAGCTGGGGCTACAGATGCGCACCACCAAGACTGGCTAATTTTTGCATTTTTAGTAGAGACGGGGTTTCACCATATTGGACAGGCTGGTATTGAACTCCTGACCTCGTGATCCACCCGCCTTGGCTTCCCAAAGTGCTGGGATTACAGGCGTGAGCCACCATGCCTAGGTTGTATATGTGTGTGTGTGTGTGTGTGTGTGTGTGTGTGTGTGTGTGTTTTAGTTGGTAGCAGTCTTTCCTTTCTATATTTAGTGGTATTTTCAAGATCTCTTGTAGAAAAGGTCTGGTGATGAATTCCCTCAATATTTGCTTATGTGGGAAGGATCTTATTTCCCCTTCACTTAGAAAACTTGGTTTGACTGGGTATGAAATTCTTTCTTGAATTTTTTTTTTTTAAAGAATGCTGAATATAGGCCCCCAACCTATTCTGGCTTTAGGGATTAAGCTAAGAGGTCTGCTTTTAGCCTGATAGGGTTCCCTTTGTAGGTGACCTGCTCTTTCCCTCTGGCTGCCTTTAACATTTTTTCTTTCACACCAACCTTAGAAAATCTGATGATTATGTGTCTTGGGGATGATCTTCTTGTGTAGAATCTTGCAGGAGTTATCTGCATTTCCTGAATTTGGCTGTTGGCCTCTCTAACGATGTTAGGGAAGTGTTCACGGCTAATATTCTGAAATATGTTTTCCAAGTCATTTGCTTTCTCCCCCTCTCTTTCAGGAATGCCAATAATTCATAGATTTGGCATTTTTACATAATCCCATACTTCTTGGAGGTTTTGTTCACTTTTATTTTTTAATTTTATTTTAATTTTTTTTCACTTTTTTTATTTTTAAAATTTTTGTGATGTTCGTTGTGGGCAAAGAAGAAAAGTTAAAAAAAAATTGTCAGACTGTTTTATTTCTGAGAACAAGTTTTTAAATTCTAAGATTCTTTCCTCAGCTTGCTTTATCTTGCTGTTAATATTTGTGATTTCATTGTGAAATTCTTGTATTGTGTTATTCAGCTCTGTCAGACCTATTAGGTTTTTTATTCTTTTAATCAGCTATTTTATCCTTTAGCTCCTCTGCCACTGCCTCTGCAGTGGAACTTCCCTTGCCACTCTCAGAATAGAGAAGTATTAAAGATCTGAAGTATTTTTTTCCCATCTCCAACAAGTTGCAGTCAATCAAAGTAGAAGAGGCTAGTCTGTTTCGCACAGGTCCCACACATACCCCATTGCTAATCACAAGACAGGAAACCCCTGGCTTGGGCCTAGAGCACAGACCCTCCATCCTGGGCTAATTGCACTGAGCAATTGCTTACTTCCACCTCTCTGGGGTGGAGCGCCTGGGAGACAGACAAACAACCTTCCACCACAACCAATACTAAAATTTCTTCCTCTGGGGCCTCTAAGTTGGGGAAGAAACATAAACATAGACATCACTTCAGAGCTGCAATGGGCAGCTCAGGAGTTCTACATCATGATCTGTACCCAGCAATCAAGGGAAAGAAAAACCCACACTTGCAGATCATTGAGAGGGAACGTGGCTGCAACTGTGAGAATAGAGTGTAGCCACACAACTGAGAAACACTCCACCAAACGACCAATAACCCTATGTACTACCTGCTAGATTACACCCCAAAGCTTCAACACAAAAAATACGTCACTAACATCACCCACTCTGAAACCAAAGACAAGAAGGCAGCTTCAAATAAAGACCCTGCACAAATCCCCAGACCAGGGAAAACATTTGGAAAATAAGCCTAATGATTATAGTCAACAGACACTGCAGATAAAGGAGTACCCACACACAGAGATGAGAAAGAACCAGTGCCAGAACTCTAGTAATTCAAATGGCAAGAGTGTTGTATGTCCTTCATTTGACTGTCCAGTTTTTTAACAAGAGTTCTTAACCAGGCTGAACTGGCTGGAATGACAGGTATAATTCAGAATACAGGCAGAAACAAAGATCATTGAGATGTAGGACAGCAAAACCCATCCCAAGGAAAATAATAATCAAATAAAGCAATGCAAGTGTATTTTATAACACATTCTAATGAACTCTTTCAGGTTATACTATCTTCTTTAAAAAATTAAGAGAAGTCATTATCCCTTTATTTGTTCTTTCTCTGCAACTAGAAATTAATCAAAAAATTTTAAATTTTTAATTATTTACTTTAAGACAACAGCAGTCTAGCTCATTAATTAATGAGGATTTTTATAAACAAATCTTGAAGCAATAAAAAACTTAATAGGAGTTCACATTTTAAAAACAGTAACAGATTAAATCAGTTTTTTGAATTGTTTTACTCAGTCTGTTTTCTATGCTTCTGCTCCTTTGTGAGCATATGCTGCTTCATCCTGACTGAAAACCTTAAATGAAGCATCTTAAAGGAGAGGCATAAAGAATATAAAGAAAATTGTGTATGAAGACCAAATTTTTTTTGGGGGGTGTGCTTTTTCAAAGAATTTTATTTAAAATCACTCTATCAATGACATTATTTTCAGGTATTTAAAAGATACAGAATTATTTTCAGTATTAAAGGATACCATATGTATTTTTAACTATGATAAAAGGGTCATCTCTTGTGATTAATAACACCAATTACCCTTTAAATACCTTACAGAAAATTAACAATACATCATCATCAATTTGCTTATAGATGTTTTTCTTGATTCAATAGTGTTGTTTCTTAATCGGTACAAACCTCTTTATTTTCAGAGCAATAAAAGCATGAAAAACACTTTATTTTTAAAAGAATCTTTTATGATAATAAACCTCAGCTACACCATGACTAATAACTTTAACAAATATACTTTATTATAAACCTGTAAGTGCCTAATACTCTACAATTAAAATCATTTTGTATCATTACTCTTGGTATCAAAATAGCTTTTCATTTTTTTTGTTCAACATGAGAAAAAAATGAGGTAAGTGTTTTGAACTGAAGATCTCATTATACTTTACTAAGAAGACAATATTGCATTTGTTATAACCTTGATAGGACTAATGAAAAGAAGTACCTTAGACCCCAAGTGTCTGCTTGGTGCTACACTCCCTTGTGGCCATGTTGGCATCTTAGGTGCAAGACTTTTTCTCTCTGCTTTTCTCAAGTTTATGGAGTCTCACTCCATAGCTATCCCATCTGCGAATGGGGTGATTCTCACCTGAAGCCAGCAAATGTTAGAGTTTCACCCAAAGTCCTTGACATAGTACTTGGGAATTTCTCTTGATTATTTAGGGCCTAAGGGCTCTTTGGTTAACAGGTGATAATCCTTCTAGGACTGGATCTTTCCCTTCAAGAAAGTAGGTTCCCTTTTGGCCCAGGGTGTGTCTAGAAACACCAGGAAGTAGGGTCTGGAAATGTTGTCCAGGAAGTAGGGTCTAAAATGACTGGTGCCCTAATCTGCTGCGGTTGAGCTGGTGTCCAAGGTGCAAGATGAAGTCCTTCCTATTTCCACTCCTCTCCTTAAGTGGAGAGAAGGGGTCTCAGTTAGAGCCATGAGCTGTGCAGCCTGGGCTTGGGAGAAGGCTGGTGCCAGCACTCCCTTAGCTGCTCTGGCTGGAGTATCAGTAGATTTTGGCCACCTAACAAAGTCTACTGTCTCTGACAGTTCAGCGATAGGACTTGCAGTCCTTGTGGCAGTCTATATTTATGATCTCAGAGCACTTTAGCTCAGTCTGTATTTTTGATTCCAGAGCTCTTTAGCCCACAGTGGCAAGGCTTGTGGAAACTCAAGTTTGGACCACTGGGATTGGTGATTCCCACCCAAATAAAGCTGATTTAAATACTCCCTTCCTTGGTGAGTGGCAGCTGAATTGGTATGGTTTGGTTTTCTGCTGTAACAGGTCAGCACTAAGTCAGTCCCTTCGCCCCTGTGCACAGAAACACTCTACAGCATGCAGCCACTGCTGGGTGTGTGTGGGAGGGGTGGAATCAGCAATTCAAAGCTGTTTTTTCTATCTCTTCAGTGCTTCTTTCAGTGATATGAAATAAAAAGCAGGTACTATGAGTGCTCACCTGATTTTTGGTTGTTATGAAGGTGCTTTTCTTGTGCAGATAGTTATTAAATTGGTATCCTTGCCAGGAGGATGATCAATGAAGACTTTATTTTGTCATCTTTTTCCACCTCTCTGCCTCCTTCATGTTTTTTGACCTGTAAACCTTATGTCATATGAAAACAGGGCAATTTAAGTTTTTCCGTTTCAATTTGGAAAACTTGTATTCCTTTTTCTCAACTAAATTTTCTGGCTAGGATTTTTAGTTCTATGTTTAGTTGAATGGAGAGCCTAGACATCCTTGTCTTGTTCCTAATTTGGAGAAAATGCTTTCAGCTTTTTATTATTGAATATAAGTCCAAAAGCACAGACAACAAAAGCAAACATAAACAAGTGGTATTACATCGAACTAAAAAAATGTTGTGCAGCAACAAAAATATTCAACAAAATGAAAGGTCAGCCAACTAAATGGGAGAAAGTATTTTTAAATCATATATCTGACAAAGGATTGATCTTCAAAACATATAAGAAACATCTATAATTGAATAGCAAAAACATCAGCTGATTTAAAACTAGGTAAAGAATCTGAGTAGACTGTGAGCTAAAGAAAACATACAAATGGCCAACGGGCCACTGTATATTGTATGCATATGAAAAGATGCTCAATCAAGCAGCATCATTAACCATTAGAAAAATCTAAATCACACTGGAATATAAACTCACATCTAGTATTAAAAAGTCAAATAGTGACAAGTGCTGGCAGGGATGCAGAGAGAAGGGAACACTTGTGTTCTGCTGATGGGATTGTACACTGGTACAGTTATTTTGGAAAACAGTATAGAGGATCCTCAAAAACTTAAAATACAGCTACCATATGATCCAGCAATCCTACTTTTGAATAAATAAAGAAATTGCAATGTGTATGTGGAAAAAGGTATCTGCACTGCTATGTTTATTGTAGCATTGTTCACAACAGTTAAAATAGGGAAACAACGTAGGTGTTTGGTAATGGATGAATGGATAAAGAAAATGGGATATATATATACAATGAAATATTTTTCAGCCTTTTAAAAGAAAGAAATCTTGTCATTTGCAAAACCATGGATGAAACTAGAGGATATTATGTTATTAAGTGAGATGACCCAAATGCAAAAAGACAAATACTGCATGATCTCACTTCTATATGGGATCTGAAGTTGAACTCATAGAACCTTTGTAGAAAGGTGGTTGCCAGGGGCTGAGGAGTGAGAAAAAATGAGAACATTTTGGTCAAAATGTTTGAAATTTTATTTATAAGTTGAGTAATTCTGAATATCTAATGTACAACCTAGTAACTATAGTTAATGAAAATATATTGTATATTTCAAATTCATTAAAAAGTAGATGTTAAATATTCTCACCACAAAAAATGCTAACTGTATAATATGATGTATATGTTATTTTTGGTAATCACTTTATATTTTACATGTTACATATAATTTGTACTTGTCAGTTACATGTCAAGAAAGCTGGGAAAAAGATTTTTAAAAAATAAGTGTTGATGGCCAGGCGTGGTGACTTGTGCCTGTAATCCCAGTACTTTGGGAGGCTGAGGCAGGTGGAGCACCTGAGGTCAGGAGTTCCAGGTCAGCCTGGCCAACATGGCAAAACCCCATCTCTACTAAAAATACAAAAATTCGCTGGGCATGGTGGCACATGCCTGTAATCTCAGCTACTCATGAGATTGAGGAGATGGAATCCCTTGGACCTGGGACGTGGAGGTTGCAGTGAGCCAAGATCGATTGTGCCACTGCATTCTACCCTGGGTGACAGAGCGAGACTGTCTCAAAAAAAAAAAGTGTTGGTGAGAATGTGGAGAAAAGAAAGCTTTTGTAAATTATTTGTAGAGATGTACTTGGTACAGACATTATGGAAAACAGTATGGAGCTCCTCATAAAATTAAAATTAAAGTTACTATGTGATACAGCAATTCCACTACCGGGTATATATCCAAAATAATTTAAATCAGCATCTTGAATAGATATTTGCACTCCCATGTTTATTACATCATTATTTACAATAGCTAAGTTATGAAAACAACATAAATATTCATTGGTGGATGAATACATAAAAAAATGTGGTATATATATTAATGGAATTATTACTCAGCCTGAAAAAAATACTGCAATATGTGGCAAAGAAGATGAACCTTGAAAACATGCTAAGTGAAATGGGCCAGATGCAGAAAGGCAAATAGTGCATGATCTCCAATGCGGGATCGAAATAGTCAGAATAATAAAATCACAGAGTAGAACAGTCTTTGCCAGGTGCTGGAGGAAGAAGGAAATGGGGAAATGTTTGTTAAACATTTCAATTATGCAAGATACATCTTTTTGAGAGATCTATGGTTTAGTACCTACAGTTAATAGTAATACTGTGTTGTATACTTAAAATTTGCTAAGAGTTTAGAACTTATGCTAAGTGTTATTAGTATGAAATAAATAACAAAGGGTGCAGGAGAAAACTTTAGGAGGTTGTTCTGGCTAGGACTTTTTGTACTAGGAGTAATGCCAAGTATGTCTGTGGCCTTCATTGTGGTAATAATTTTATGGGATTATACATATCCTCAACTTCATTGAATTATATCCATCAAGTATGTAGAGCTTTTTATATATCAATTATACCTCAATAAAGTCGTTTAAAATTTGAGGGGTTTTGAATTTCAAGTTAAAAAAGATACTCAGATTGGTGACATATTATCTACCCCTTAAAAAATATATATATATTGTACAAATTAAAATCACAGAGATGAAGCACTTCTGGCAGTTCATAAGAAAAAGCAGCTTAAATTATAAAAAGTAATCCCATTATTACAGCCCTCTAGTTGATAAAAAACGTGTTGTTTTTTTGCTATAAGAGCAAATCTCAGCTCTCATCCTTTCAGTAATTAAAACATTTTTGAAAATGAATCTGAAAATTTTCCTTGTGTTTAAACAGTTTGAAATATCAGTTTTCAAGTTGTCAGAGCAGAGTCTTTCCAGCTTCTATTAATACATGTATCTTCTGGTTTTGGCGTGAATATTGCAGTCAGTTTTCTGAATGTTCTGTAACTGGGAATGGTCTATATCAAGCTTGCCCAACACGCCCCCTGCTGGCCGCATGTGGACCAGGACGGCTTTGAATGCAGCCCAACACAAACTAGTAAACTTTCTTAAAACGTTATGAGATTCTTTTATGATTTTTAAAAACGCATCAGCTATTGTTAATATTTGTGTATTTTAAGTGTGGCCAAAGACAGTTATTGTTCTTCCAATGTCATCCAGGGAAGACAAAAGATTGAACACCGTTGACATATTCCTTGAACACTAAACTATTAGGTGGTTTGTTATGCAGAGAAGGGAAATGCTTTGAGCTGTGACGGTGAGAGTTTCCAAGTCTAAATGGTGTCTTGAAGATAGGTGAATTTAAATCAGAAGTCTTTTACAAGTAATGAAAATAAGATTGAATCATTTATTGAATCTTTTGCATTTCATAGCGTTTTCAATGCATTTCAGTTGCTCATTATTTTAATGATTCCTACTTCCCGAATATTTAGCCTGAAATTTTGAGTCATGGATGTTTTTCCTTTTTCAAAACATAATTCATATTTTGGCTCCAAATTTGAATTGATATTATATTGTGCTGTGGTTAATCTGCATATTAAAGCATCGTTAATATAATAGTACAAAGTAACTTTTTTAGGGCACTATTCTTAACTATCGAGATGCACAGAAAGACTGATTGTATAAACAGCTTGAATTACTTATTATGATCTCAAGGGAAATGTTACAACAATCTTATTAACATTGATCACATTCAAAGCTGCTTGAAAGGATACAGTATTAACATGTGCCCATTTTTTGTTTTAATTTCTAAAATTTGATATGGGTACATAGTAGGTACATATATTTATGGGGTACATAAGATGTTTTGATACAAGCACGCAATGTGAAATAATTACATTGAGAATGGGGAATCCAACTCCTCAAGCATGTATTCTTTGAGTTACACACAATGCAATTATACTCTTACTTAAATGTACAATTGGCCCGGCACGGTGGCTCATGCCTGTAATGCCAGAAATGTGGGAGGCCGAGGCCTGCGGATCAACTGAGGTCAGGAGTTCAACCAAGTTTGGCCAACATGGCAAAATCCTGTCTTTAATAAAAATACAAAAATTAGCCAGGCTTTGTGGTGGGCACCTGTAATTCCAGCTACTCGGCAGGCTGAAGCAACGACAATTGCTTGAACCTGTGAGGCAGAGGTTGCAGTGAGCCAAAATCATGCCACTGCACCCTAGCCTGAGTGATAAAGCAAGACTCCGTCTCAAAAGAAAAAAAGAAAAAGAAAATGCACAATTAAGCTATTATTCATTATAGTCATGCTATTGTGCTATCAAATAGTAGGGCGTATTCTATTTTTTAATGACACTATTGTTAAGGTAATACGAGTGATTTTTAGAAATCATGAAAAGAATAATCAGTCTACTGTACATTTACAGAACAGAATAGTTCCATTTATATTTGAGGTATCGAAAGTAATTGATAATGTATGACAAAATAATTATAGGTACAAATTTATAAAAGATGACTGACTAGGAGAGAAAATAATTTTGTTTGCTGGTGACATTGTAACTGGTTTATTATCATTAAAACACAGTGTGAATAATAAATCTATTGCATCCTGGCATACAATATTACCTTTAGAAGGTCACATTCTGTTCCATTTCACATTTTAAAAATTCCATGTACAAACATACAAACTTATAAAAGCTTTTAAGCAGGTCAATTTTTGTGGATTCTTCCTTCCATGGAAAAAAATGCATTTTATTTCAGCTAAAATCATTCCTTTCTGTACCACCCCTAGTGAATCGAATATAATTATCTTTAGAAATTTGCCATAAAGTATTTCCAAACTATTTCTGTAGTATAATATAAATTGTACCTCTAGCCAGAAAATGATTTGACTACTACAAACTGGAGGTATTATGGAAATTAAACCATTTAGCCTGCTAAAAATGACTATAGATACAGCAAGCACATTTGATGTAGATGAAGAACATGCTTAAGCTTGAAATTGCAAATTACCATTTACCAGCATTGTGAAATTGTGCAAATGAATTTACCTTTCTCTCAGCTTCAATTGAATCATATATAAAAAATTTTGCCTAACTTAGAAGATGATTAATAGTTGTAGAGGTGTTGATACTGATGAAAGTGCCTAGCGCAGATGTTGGTGAATAGGTAAGAACTCAGTCACTTTAAAAATCCGAATGTAAGTTTTAAAATTCAATATACCATTTAATAATATCAAATCCATAGATTTTGGTTAAATTGTAGGACAGTTTCAAAAATGCTAATATAAAGGAATTTCTTACTAAATATTAGGTGACTAAGTTTCATAAAACATACTTCAGCTATGTAATAATTTGTGACCGATATGACGTTATTTTTCATTATTTGTGTTTTCATTATCATTGAGTAATTTAAATCTATAAATTCGAGATGTTTTAGAATTCTAGATCAAACATAAAGTACCTGTAAATTCTCCTTCAGATAGGATGATATTAGTTACCATGTAAGACATAGAATTTGAGGAGTTTTTTAATAAACTACTCAAAAGATCAGTTGAAGTTTTATTCTTAAAAATGTGTGAATTCATGGAAGAGTCACTGATCATTTCGGGATATTTGTGAACACTCACGTTCTAAATTATAGACAAAAATAAGTGATTTGACTGTTAATATTTCTGGAAAAAATTCTCAAGTCATAAGTTGTCTGAAGGCAGGAATCATTTCTTATTTATATTTGCCTCTTCAACACATAGCACAGTTCCTGACATAAAACAGGACTCATTAAGTGCCTGCTGATGGACTAAAAATATAGAACATCTCACCATTAATTCCTCAAAAACTTGATATTAGAAACAAAACTTGACGAGTGTTTTGATGAATTTGTCAGAAGAATGACCACAAGAGATAGTGCAGATGGTGGTGGGGTGTGTGTGTGTGTGTGTGTGTGTGTGTGTGTGTAATAAAAGGAGGGCTGGAAAATGAAAGGAAGTTTGTATAGACAGAATTGTATATTAGGAGACATTGCAGAAGATATTATGTGCTTTCATGTGTATGTTGGGAGGCTGATTTTGAACTGTTAAATGTAGCATCCTTTTTTGTTTCTGTGAACTTGCATACAGAAGTATTTGTAGCATCCTTAATGTGTTAGCTAGTAGGATAAAAATTCGCTTTGCCTAAGTAGCATTGCATGAGTTGAGGGTACTGAAAAAAATGTAAGTTTAATGAATTGAATCCAGTTAGACTATATAAATTTAATTACATTCCAGATCCACAAGAGTTTCCTCGGAGGAACTGTGTCATATTTTAATAGAGATTTCAAAGGGAACAATTTCAGTTTGAAAGTGTGCATAATAAAACTTTGGAAATTATAAAACAATCTTTAAAATTATTTTTGGACACAGTGATGAGGATGAGACAAATATTTCAGCCATACATAAAATTTTAGAGTGTAATTAAGCACCTTCCACCTTATACCACAAATTAAATGATCTCAGTGTTTACAAAAGAAATTAAATAAATAAATAATAACTATGGAATTTCAATATCTTTTCAATTTTCCCTTTTCTCTCCTCTAGGCTATACTGTTAATTTCCTAAGTAGGTCTCTTTATGATAACCTTTTTTTATTTGATTTGACTGTGGTTAGAATATGTAGCATTAGATCTAGTGTCTTAGCAATTTTGAAGTGTATAACGCCTTATTTCAACTCTAGGTATAATCTTGTATAGCAGATCCCTAGAGCTTATAGATCTTGCTTAACTAAAACTTTTTTCCTGTTAATGATTACGTACCTTTCCCTTCCCCTCTTCCCCCACTCCTTGGCAACCATTTCACTCTTTGCTTTGACTATTTTATTAACCTCATACAGATTGAATCATTCCGTAGTTTTATTTCTGTGACTGGCTTGTTAAACTTAGCTTATTATCTTCAAGGTTTATCCATCCTTTTTCACACTGCAGTATTTTCTTTTTTAAAAAAGGCTGATTTGTATCAAATTATGTATGTACCACATCTCTCTATCCATTCTACTTAATATCATTTTGGAGTCAATATTAGCTCTTTGTTTCATTAATATCAGCTTTGCCAACATGATAGACTTAAAAGTGCCGGAATATATTCTCCGTGAATGTATCAAACGATCTTGAAAAAGTATCAGCATAAGAAACAAAGCTATTATGAATGAAGCTCGTTGAAGAGGCTGACAGTGTAGCATGAGGTTTATGAATAAGAACTTTGCAATCTTACTGCTTGGGCTTAAATTCCATTTGTGTTACAAACTAACTCCGTTAGCTAGGCAAGAAAATTATAAGTGTCAACTTCTTCATCTATAAAATCAGAGATAATAATAGGAGCTAACTCCTAGTGTTGCTGTGGGGAATAAATGAATCAACTCCATGAAAATTTATAGACACTGTATGTGTTAGTTATGATGATGCTAATTATATTCACAATAACATCTGTACTAATAGCCTAAATTTTTATAAACTGGTATCTGCTAACTATTAACACGTAAAACATGTGAATGAATTAAATGCTGCCTTTTAGTTACGTTTTTAAGATAAATGACATTATTATTTTAGCTATTTGGAGTTCAAACTTGTAGAACTCTGTTCTCTTAGAAGTTCTCTCAAATTTAAAGAAAGTCTTTTGCATTAATTTGATAATTAGAAGTTATTGTACTATTTTAGAAAGGAGTGACTCCTATGGTCATATGTCTACACCTCAAAAATCATCACTCTAATTAATCCTGGCCTTTAATCAAACAAAATGTCAATCTGCTTGGAAGACATTCTCTCTTCTGCCATTTGGAAAATTTATCCCACTAAATTCTTCTCCTACGCATTCAAGACATATTGTACTCCCAAGAATTATATCTACAAACAAGGTGTCCTAAGAGAATATGACTAATTCACAACCTTTTTCAAAAAGTGAAGAGGAGTAATTGAGTCCCTGCTTCCTTCCAAGTTATTAGGGAGATGTAAACCAAAGTAAAATATTTGGCAATACCAGTTGTAGGCAAGGATATGGGGAGGCAGAGACTTTTATGTTCTTTTGATAGGTCTATAAATGTTTTACAACCACTTTGGATTATAACCTGGCATTAGCATTTCTGATTGCATATTGTAAAAACAAATATGTATTAAAGAGGGATGAAAACGAATATTCACTGTAGCATCATTTGTAATGACAAAAATTAGGAAATAATCTAAGTTAATATCATTATGAATGAAAAATGTAAGTACATTTATAAAATAAAATTAAGAAGTAAACACAAATCTGTATGTGTCAATGTGGATGGCCTAAAACCAATAATTGCTTGATAATTTATATAAAATGTACAATCAACAAAAAATAGTCCATATTAATTTGTGGTTTACTCAATTTCTAGAAGTTAAATACAAAGTGCTATTTTTGACTTGTTTCTGTTCAGTCTTACAGAAATTCATGTGGGCCTTACACCTATATGATTAAAGTATAAAAAGGTAGATATAAAAAATTTATGCCAATTGTGTGGTGATGGTTTTCTTTGGTAGTATGAGAAGGATGGGAGTGGCTTGAAGATAATTAAGTGACTTCAACTGCATCATTAATTTTTATTCTCTTTTTGTTAATCTTTTCAAAAAACCAGCTCCTGGATTTACTGATTTTTTGAAGGGTTTTTTTTGTGTCTCTGTCTTCTTCAGTTCTGCTCTGATCTTAGTTATTTCTTGTCTTCTGCTAGCTTTCAAATTTGTTTGATTTTCCTCCTCTAGTTATTTTAATTGTGACAATAGGGTGTCAATTTTAGATCTTTTCTCACTTCTTATGTGGGCATTTAGTGCTATAAATATGCCTCTAGACACTGCTTTTCCACAGAAATACGTACTACGGTCAGAGATTACTACAAACAACTCTAAGCATATAAACCAGTAAATCTAGAAGAATTGGATAAATTCCTGGACACTTACACTTCCCCAAGGCTAAACCAGGAAGAAATTGAATCCCTGAATAGACCAATAACAACGTCTGAAGTTGAGGCAGCAATTAATAGCCTACCAACCAAAAAAACTCCGGGTCCAGATAGGTTCACAGCCAAATTCTACCAGATGTATGAAGAGGAGATGGTACTATTTCTTTTAAAACTATTCCAAAAATACAAAAACTGGGAATCCTCCCTAACTCATTTCATGAGACCAACATCATCCTGATACGACACCTGGCAGAGACACAACTAAAAAAGAAAATTTTAGGCCAATATCCACGATGAACATTGGTGCAAAATCTTCAATAAAATATTGGCAAATTGAATGCAACAGCACATCAAAAAGTTTATCCATCATGATCAAGTACACTTTATCCTGGGGATGCAAGGCTGGTTCAACATCTGCAAATCTGTAAACATAATCCATCACATAAACAGAACCAAAGACAAAAACCACATGATTATCTCAATAGATTCAGAGAAGGCCTTTGACAAAATTCAACAGCCTTACATGCTAAAAACTCTCAATAAACTACGTATCAATGGAATGTATCTCAAAATAATAAAAGTTATTTACAACAAACCCACAGCCAATATCATACTGAATGGGCAAAAACCGTAAGCATTCCCTTGGAAAACTGGCACTAGACAAGGATGTCCTCTCTCACCACTCCTATTCAACATAGTATTGGATGTTCTAGCAAGAGCAATCAGGCAAGAAAAAGAAATAAAGGATATTCTATGAGGAAAAGAGGAAGTCAAATTGTCTCTATTTGCAGACAACATGACTGTATATTTAGAAGATCCCATCATCTCAGCTCCTTAATAAGCAACTTCAGCAAAGTCTCAGGATACAAAATCAATGTGCAAAAATCACAAGCATTCCTATATACCAATAACAGACAATCAGAGAGCAAAAATCATGAGTGAACTCCCATTTGTAATTGCTACAAAGAGAATAAAATACCTAGGAATACAAATAACAAATGACATAAAGGACCTCTTCAAGGAGAACTACAAACCACTGCTCAAGGAAATAAGAGAGGTCACAAACAGATGGAAAACCATTCCATGCTCATGGTTAGGAAGAATCAATATGGTGAAAATGGCCATACTGCCCAAAGTAATTTAGAGATTCAACACTATCCCCATCAAACTACCGTTGGCTTTCTTCACAGAACTGGAAGAAACTACCTTAAACGTCATATGGAACCAAAAGGGACCCTGCATAACCAAGACAATCCTAAACCAAAAGAACAAGCCTGGAGGCATCACACTACCTGACTTCAAACTATACTACAAAGCTACAGTAATCAAAACAGCATGGTACTGGTACCAAAACAGAGATATAGAGCAATGAAACAGAACAGAGGCCTCAGAAGTAATGCCATACATCTGCAACCATCAGAACATTGACAAACCTGACAAAAACAAGCAATGGGGAAAGTATTCCCTATTCAATAAACGGTGTTGGGAAAACTGGCTAGCCATTTGCAGAAAGCTGAAACTGGACCCCTTCCTTACACCTTATACAAAAATTAACTCCAGATGGATTAAAGATTTTAACATGAGACCTAACACCATAAAAACCCTAGAAGAAAACCTGGGCAATACCATTCAGGACATAGGCGTGGGCAAGGATTTCATGATTAAAACACCAAAAGCAATGGCAACAAAAGCCAAAATAGACAAATAGGATCTAATTAAACTTAAGAAGAGCTACTGCCCAGCAAAAGAAACAATCATTATAGTGAACCAGCAACCAAAAGAATGGGAGAAAAGTTTTGCAATTTACCCATCTGACAAAGAGCTCATATCCAGAATCTACAAAGAACTTCAACAAATTGACAAGAAGAAAACAAACAACTCCATCAAAAAGTGAGTGAAGGATATGAACAGACAGTTTTCAAAAGAAAACATTTATGTGGCCAACAAACATATGAAAAAAATGCTCATGATCACTGGTCATTAGAGTAATGCAAATCAAAACCACATTGAGATACCATCTCAAGCAAGTTAGAATGGTGGTCATTAAAAAATCTGGAGACAACAGATGCTGGAGAGGATGTGGAGAAATAGGAATGCTTTTACACTGTTGGTGGGAGTGTAAATTAGTTCCATTGTGGAAGACAGTGTGGAATTCCTCAAGGACCTACAAGCAGAAATATCATTTGACCCAGTAATCCCATTACTGGGTATATACCCAAAGGATTATAAATCATTCTGTCATAAAGACACATGCACACATATGTTCACTGTGACACTGTTTACAATAGCAAAGACTTGGAACCAACCCAAATGCCCATCAATTATAGACTGGATAAAGAAAATGTGGCACAGATACACCATGGAATAGTATGCAGCCATAAAAAAGGATGAGTTCATGTCCTTTGCAAGGACATAGATGAATCTGGAAACCATCATTCTCAGCAAACTGACACAAGAACGGAAAACCAAACAACACATGTTCTCACTCATAAGTGGGTGTTGAACAATGAGAACACATGGAAACAGGGAGGGGAACATCATACACTGGGATCTGTTGGAGGGTGAGGGACTAGGGGAGGGAGAGCAGGGGGTCGGGAGACTAGGGAGGGATAACATTAGGAAAAATACCTAATATAGGTGACTGAGGGGTGGAGGCAGCAAACCACTATGGCATGTGTATACCTATGTAACAATCCTGCATGATCTGCACATGTACCCCAGAACTTAAAGTATAATTTATAAAAGAATACAATGTCAGACACATAATGTACAGCTGATATATTAAGACCTTAAAAGTAGCCAACACTCTGATTTTTAAATCTCTGAAATGATCATAATATCTATTTACTTGCTAATGCATTTCCAATTTCCTTTATAAGGGGCTCAATATCACCAAATATATAGATATAATTAACCTCAGTTATTTTCAAAGTGTTACTTGCTCAAATTTTATTTAATGAAACTTGATTTTCTATTTTATGCCTTCTGGAAAAAAATTGATGGCCACTAATGTTATTGTGGTTTACTAAGTTCAGATATCACTACTTAAAGTCTATTAATGTTTCCTCTTAGCAGCTTTTAAGATATGACATCATCATTATACAGCACACAAGGAAAGATAAGAGAGAAGGTCTAACATGGCTGGGGTTATTAAGAAGCTTCAGCAAAATAATAAGGAGGGTGGGTCAGAAGGAGGAGAAATAAAATAGCATACATAAGGATCAAATTAATATGCTTAGCTTCTTATGTTCAGGTTTATGATGAATGGGAATGACAGTTGTAACCCTGGACACTTAAGGGAATCCACCTGACACTAATGGAAAGAGGAAATTACAGATGATAGGAAAGAGATGAGAAGCTCGTACCAACTAGCTTATCAGGATATTTGGCACCTACACTCAAGTTGATGATGGGGGTACTAAGGAAATTCTGCTCATCCGAGAAAACTATGTAGAAGGAATCCAACTAGTTTACCTGGCCTTTTTATGGAACATGTAGAGGGATACTCAATATCATCAGAGAAGTGTTTATCATCAACATCCTCATGGACCTATGAAAAGACATCTTCACCACTGATATTTAGAAGAAGGACTATTGATTCTCATAACGTCTTTTCTCAAATACTAAAATTAGAATTAATAATAAATTACCTATGAAATGGATTTTGAAGTTTACTAAATTATAGTTGCCTGCATACCTGTTCATAAATACATGTGAAAGGTATATATTACACATATAGGCTCAAATAATATATAGATTACCATTGTGAGATTCTGATATTAGATATAAAGCTCTCCTCGTTTGATATTAGTGAAAATTTTAGGTTGTTTTGATTAGTGACTGTCCTCTATTCTACACAATCTTGTTCAGTAAACTATGTTCCTTCTCATTGGCTTCTGCATAACTACTTTTTAAAATCTGTTTTTTACACTGGTCCACATAGTTACAGGTTCTTGCAGCAGATATGATACAAAAGTTGTAAGAGTTTTTATTATCTAGGTATGCAGCAATATATTTTATCAATTGTATTCATATTTCTATAGACATTTATTTTCTTATTTGCTTTTGTATAAATCCGTGCTGTCCCAGATTCTGCTTCTTTATTTTCTATGAATAAGTTTTGCTATTGTGTAACAAAATTCAACATGTCTGGGATTCTGTGGGGAGATAAGTTTCCTAAATATTTTTTGAAATGTAGCACAAGTGGAATGGCCTTCAGTTTAAAGATAGCTTTGGTACTTGTTACAAACACTGTAAGGTTAAAAAATATGTTGGTATATAAACTGTAATATTTTGTGTATATATTGTTTTGATAAAGCCAACATTAAGAAAGTACAATTGTAGAGCGCTCAGCTAATATGTCAATCAAGTATGTCCAATTGAGGAGTGCTCCACAAACATTACATGAAAAAGAAACATACACTGGAAATGACTATGAGCATGCCTTCTGATATTGATGTCTCCATACACGTCAATAATGATGCTTTGCTCATTAGCGTGATGAATGTCAGATATACAAATTTTTGATATATCACAATAAATTGTAGTGTGTGATAGTAGCATAACAAATGTCCTTTTATTTGTGAAATTAAAGTTATTCATGGCCAGGTGCAGTGGCTCATGCCTGCAATCCCAGCACTTTGGGAGGCCAAGGTGGGTGGATCACGAGGTCAAGAGATCAAGACCATCCTGGCCAACATGGTGAAACCCCGTCTCTACCAAAAATACAAAAATTGGCTGGGAGTGGTGGCATGTGCCTGTAGTCCCAGCTACTTGGGAGGCTGAGGCAAGAGAATCGCTTGAACCCAGAAGGCAGAGGTTGCAGTAAGCCAAGATCACACAACTGCATTCCAGCCTGGAGACAGGGTAAGAGTTGGTCTCAAAAAAAAAAGTTATTCATAACACGACGTTCAGCTAAAATATTTTAAGAAATGCCTTACCCTTGCATTGAACAAAACATGAAAATCTCTAAAAATCATATCCTTAGATTCCTAAGGATATCCTTAGGAATGACTCTCTACCCTAAGCTGCTAAGTGTTTCTATGGCCAGCTGTGAACTCCGTCTATTGTTTGCCTGCTGCCATAGTTGGTTGATATTGATAGGGCTGATAGAATTCATTCTAAAAAATCTTGGCATTTGTCTCAAAATAGCCTCCTACAACAAATGATAATAAGAGTTCTTAAAATCCAGTGTAATTGAAGATTTTCCAAGTAGAAAACAGATTGTTGGAATTGTTTCTTTTATATAATGAAAAATAGTTCATTAATAAATGTCCCTGTTTGTAATCATCCTGTTTGTAAAAATCCGATCTAAGATTTGTTAATGTAATAATCCTCTCCAATTGAAATATTTAATGGCTAATTTTAACTACCAGAAAGAATCTATACATCACCAAGTAGATTAAGTCAAGATTGTGTAGAATAGAGGACAGTCACTAATCAAAACAATCTAAAATTTTCACTAATATCAAATAAGGAGAGCTTTCTATCTACTCGTGTCACCAAAATCCATTATTCTGAAGTCAATAACACACTGAGCTGAATGACTGAGTGGGTCTCATTATGACACATAGGTAGACTTCCTTTAAGAAAAGGAAAAAAAGCTAAGAGGTACGATTTAACATCAATCCTCTAACAAAAATGACTGGAAAAATGCAACATATGTGAGAATCTTGGCTCTTGGGTATATAAATAAAATATAGTCAGTGTAGTTAACAGTTATACATGTATTACCACACAGCTATATCAAGTTGCAATTTACTGATGATTCAACCATATTTACATAATTTACCATTGATTCCAAGTTGTTATTTAAGTATGCTCTCAGAATAATATAGATTTTGAAAACATTCCAAAATCTTATAGATGCAGAGTACAGTGAAATTTACTATATTGTAATTTTTTCTACCCCACTCAAGAATTCTAAAATTGCTTCATAGTTTTTGTAATGTTATGTTTTTGCGGAAATTTATTCTCTTCCTTACATATATGTTTAGACTAGAAGGACATTTTCTGAACAAAAGAAAAAAAAAATGGGGATGAAATAACTTTCATTAAGTCCTTGTTCTGTCACTAACTAGCTGTCAGAGCTTAAGTAGGTCATTTTTGTGAAAAAAGAAAAATAATATTTTTCTGTCTCTAACAAAACAGTTATGCATCACTTAATAAGAAAATTCTTCTAAAGTGCTTCAAAATGTTAAATGCTAGGCAAATGTACATTTTTAAGATTAAATTACATGTCTTAGGTCCCCACCAAATATCCTTAAACTTGAGATGCTTTTTGCCATTATTCCAGAATGCATCCAGTATTCACTGTATGGAGACTGCGAAATATGGCATGATGCATGGGTCAGTCATGTACAATGGAAACTTGTTCTATTCAAAATACCAATGGTTTTGTTACTGCAGGAGTGAAACTGCAGCTGGATTCCTTGGTTCCCACACCGGGAGTTGAATCCTAGCCACCTGAGTGAAAAACCAGGAGCCCTAGCCAATAGGCAACCATGGAAATGGGAACCACAGCTGGCACTTATATTCTTGTTCTTCCTAACCCTGAAGAAGGGGGAAAGGGGCCCGGGAGGCACAGTGAGTTTACAGCTGGAATAAAACTTGCGGACCCAAAGAGTAGGCAAGCGCATTTTATTAAGCAGAGTGAAAGGACAGCTCCCATGCTTTGGTGGGAGGGGATCAGGAAAGAGGATACCATCCAGGCAGGTGCATCTGGAGTTTTTACCTTTGAGTTATTTCCTCCCCACTCATGTTCTTGTCCAATGAGAGGAGTTCTTTCAAACTTCCTCTGGATTGATTGATCTTTGACTCTGATACCAGATTGGTTACTTGTTTTATAACCCTGAGTCACAGAGCCCCCTCCTCCAAGAGCCAGCATGGGAAATTCAAAGAAAAATGGCCCTACCTGGCTTGTCAGCCCAGGAAGGTGGATCAAGGAGCTCTATCTGGCCCATCGGAGGGAAACTGAACAAAAAGCCCTAGCTGTCTGAGGTGGGAAAACTGGAGACCCCAGGAAGTCTCTCTAAAACAGTTACACAGTTTTCTGGTTGAGAAAAACTTTACTAGAGGGTGAAAGAGCAGGAGCATCACCATCTTGCACAAGCCCCTCATTCTAAAGTTCACCTTAATAAAAAACAAAACAAAACAAATATGCCTAAATCCAAAGGGCATCAGCCTAATGGTTAAGGTCAGCATGATCATAAACCACAGATAACATCTCCCACCAGAAACCTCCCTGACTAGACATGCTAACCCCTTCTACCCGGGAAGATGCCAGTCCTAAGATTAAGCCTCTCCTGCCAGAAAGATGTCAGCCCCAAAACAACCACCCCTCTGCCCAGAAACATTCCAACCCTGCCATAAACTTCTGCCCCACACAGAAACATTTCAGGCTTGTAATAAGCCCCGCTCACCCTAATCCCAATATATGCTCTTAAGTCTGTAAGAGAAAGAGCTCCTGACAGAAATTGGCCAGAAGCCCCTCTCGTATTTTATCTAAAGTAAACTTGTCTTTAACTGTCAAGCTTGTTTCATGTTTCTTTCATCTTTCTTTAACTCTTACAGAGGGTATCAATTTTATCTTTAGCCTTCTAAGACATATAAGCTCACGTGTAACAAAGTTCAGATTTTGGAGGGAAATACAAATGACTATGTCTGTTCTGATCCTGTTAGCTATGCTACCATTTAACTCCACCACCACCACCACCATGAGCTATTATTCCCCTTGTTCTTACACTTAACTCACTGAACACAAACTCCTTTTCTAGAAGCAAAGTCTTGATGTCCATTTATTGTTACCTTGATTTTGTAATAGCTGGATTCTTATATGACAGTATTATCAGTGGAGGGTATTCAGATTCTTGATGTCTTGAACAAAAAATTGTACAAAACACACAAACAAAACAAGGAAAGAATGAAGAAACACAATCAGAGATCTATTTAAAATGAAAGCATGCTCTACAGCATAGGAATGGGTGTGAGCATTGTTACAGAATTTTCTGGGGTTTAAATACCCTCTAGAGGTTTCCATTGGTTACTTGGTTATACCCTATGTTAATGAAGAGGATGAAGCAGAGTTACAAATTCATTTACTCATTGTATGCCCCATGTAAATAGAGAAGATACTTCCTGTCATAGCTGAAGTGTTTTCATTTGATTTAGTTCAAGGAAGCCCTTAGGTTTCCTGCCTCCAGGACTTATTCTCCTGCCTCAACAGCATCGCTGGGCATTTTTAAGTTTTGGTCACTTATTTGTTATCAGAATCATCCATCTTGTTGTGGATAATTTCTTCCCCGTTTCAAGACTTAGCCCCAAGGGACACCATTCACTCTCCAGCTGCATCTATTCGCATCACCAGATATTCTAACTCCTAGTCTATCAGAAAGACAGAATAAAATTTAAATAAAATATAAAGAAATTTTAACTTTTAGGGAGTTAGTCTAGAATGTTAGTCTAGGATTACTAATTTTCTATAAAATTTAAGATTTGAAAGTCTTTGAAGATGTTTTCAGCCCAATTTTTTACCTAATATAATACTCATCTCTGCTGTAGTCTTAAATAAAAGCAAAGGCTTGGTTTGAACAATTTAATAATGGAAATTTAACTAAGATGTTCAGTGTTACTTTTGATTTTTACTGTAAGGAAATTTTCCTTGTACTGAAATGAAAACTTTCTCCTCATAACATATGTCAATTTGTCCTCATTTTGCCCTCATAATGTAGGCAGGTTTTGGGGTAAGGGGAGCACTCAGCTTGCTCCTCGGTGGGCTCCAGGCTCTTGGTTTCTCGCTCTCTCAAGAATGAAAGAGGGGACCATGGCAGGTGCGCTCATAAAGTAAATACCTGATCCCAGTGTTTGCAGAAAGTGATTTATTTAGGTAGAGAAAGAGAAAAAGGAGAGGAAGAGAGAAAGCTTCCACGAGAGAGTATGTGGAAGGGGACCCCAGGGAGGAAATCCTCCTGGATGAGGGAGACAGGGACTTTTAACCTGGGAGGAATTCCCACCTTCTTCAAGCGCGCCCCCCCACCCCCGGCCAATGAAGAGTTCCTTTAAACTTCTGCTGGAGTGATTGACTTGTGACCTTTTCCTCTGCCTGCAAAAATTAAACAGAAACCATTAAATCTCCAGGATGGAGAGAGATGGGAGGGCGCATGGTGCTAGGAAGTTCTTGCCCTTAAAACTACACCCCCTTGTCGACCCGGAAAGAGAACACATTTCCTCATTAATTTACTGATAATATCAGATATTTCTTCCACAAATCTTTCAGATGTTTTATGATATATATCACGTCTATAGCCTAGTTCCTAATATGTTATTGCATCAATTAAATGTCACATTTTAGTAACTTTGGGTCTTAAAAAATTGTCCATCGTCTTGCATTTTTATTAAATATGTCTTTTATATATTAATCTAAATTACTGATACAATTCTAGGCAGGAAGTAAAAAATTGATAAAGTCTGCAGTTTACCTTTAAAGCTCCTCTCTGTAGTTTGACAGTGCTGCATTATTCATTTATCTAAACAATCACTTATCTGTCCTGATATCCAGTGCACATTTTCTCACATTGTACATAAAAATTTTAGGCGTCACTACAGACTTTCCTTTATCTACTTATTTAATAATCTGTAAGAAAATAAATTTAGATTGGCTGGATGAACACAGTAGCAACTTACATTTATTTTGAACAGAAATGTGGCTTGGCCTCAGAAAATTCAGAGACTTAAATAAAATCAAGCTCTTTTTCTCTGTTTGTTCTACACTTCTCTCTGTGTGTGGTTTCATTATGTTCTCTCTGAAGTGAATTTTTTTGTGCACTTCGGGAAACATTGCTGCTCTCATCCATACAGCTTCACATCATACAGCTTTACCTATCTGAGAAAAGACTATTTTGCTTTCAGGTCCCTCATTCCCAGTTAAAAGGAGGTTCATTTTGTCAGATTGGTTCATTTGTTTATTGTTGAACAAAACAATGATAAAAAACAATCTAACGTTTGTATATCATGGTTACATGGCAGCTTCTGTGATAAACATGTAAAAGATGGAAGGATCACTACTTGCAGAAAAGTACTGCAGCATTGGACATGCTATTCCGAACAGGTCAATTTTTTTGATGTTTGTTGAAAAAAAAAATGAAATGAGTAAGTCATTTCATTATTTATGCTTTTTTTTTTAGGTCTTTAAAGGGATCTATGGAATACACAATTTCCGATATTTCCCAGGCATTACTGTTAAGCTAAGTGGACTATAGTTTCTACAAACCAATATTTTATCCTCTTTAAAAATCAGGACAACTCTCCCATTTAATTTCTTTGTAACTCTGTAATTTTTAGAATTCCTCAAAGATAAATGGTGAAATCTGCCAAGGAATTTTGATGAAGAGATAAAAAGGAAGAGGAAATTTGGGGTTTTCTTTCTTTTATCATTAATGATTTTGGGGGCCCAAGATATTTTCCTTTCACACCTCCTAGCAACAATCTGAGATACTTGCTCTATTTATTCAAGTTTTACAAATGAAAAGTATGTCGAACGTAAATTAAATAACTGCACAAGATATTTAAGATAATAAGTGGTGGAGCCATCAATTGTATCAAGCAGTTTGGATCTTAACTACGATGTATTCTACCTCCTAAAAATGCTCACTTTTCTCCTTAACATTTTTCACACAAATATCAACATATTAACCTTTCTGTTATTGTATATGCTAGTATCAGAATACTTGACTGCATTACAACAAGAAACAGGTTGAGATGTATTTATATAATACCCGTGTATTATTACTACACAGCTGATAACCCCTTTGACATTCTCTTTTATGACTTGAATAACTCTAACAGTCAATCTGATTTCTGTCCTAACAATATATAATGCTTTTTCCACGTAGGGCTAATATTTATAAACCTTCACTTATTTAGTGGATTTAAAAAATGTAATTAATTATTACTGATTTTCTCCCCATTGGGGTGAGATGCCTTGTTTTTAGTTCAATTTTTTAAGGTATTTTGAGCAAACTTTAGATGTACCATACTCATAAGCCTAGTCATGAGTCATTGAAATTTGTACATATGACATTCACTATTAAAAACATAGTTTGAATTGAATTAACTTATAGCTACGGCCAAATCTTTTCAGGCTAAGTGACGTGTCAGAGATATTCACCTAATTTAGCGATTATCACCCAATTATCCCCAATTTCTAACTTACATTCAAAAGGAAAAGTAATTCAATTTTCTAACCTGCATATTGCTCAATTCCTAGCTTGTGTCAAAATATGACCCACAGCCTACCATTACTTGCAGCAGAGAAGACAAATTTTAGGTAACTAACAGTATGTGATAGAGCTGTGCTCCATTACCATTTGTACAAAGGTGACTGAACATTTTCAAGGGAGAATGAGGGAGGAGAGAGTGTGAGGGTTCAGCAGAGTAAAAGAAGTAAAATTGTACAAAGGGTTGATTCATGTAAATGTGATTATGCCAACTGTGTCAGCTGCATCAGCTTGCTGGCTGTTACTGAAGTGAAGATGCTATTCTCCTACAGAGACTAGGGGGACAAAGGACTTATCTTTCTTGATAATTACAATTTAAAGGAATGGGCTCCCAATTTCTTGAGAAAGATGTTTCTGAGTTGCAAGAGATACATATTAGCAATTGTAAACCCTTTATAATAAATGCTCTTGACAGAGCAGGAATATGGCCATCTTGGACAAGCCCCCCATTGTAAAGTTCACCTTAATAAAAAAAAAAAACCACCTAAATCCAAAAGTCATCAGCCTAATGGCTAAGGACAGCATGACCATAAACCACAAATAAAATCTTCAACCAGAAACATTCCAAACTCCTCTCTGACCAGAGACATGCCAGCCCTGAGATAACCCCCATCTGGCTGGAAAGATGTCAGCCCCAAGATAACCTCTCCTCCACCCAGAAACTTTCCAATTCCACAACAAAACTTCTCCCTCACACAGAAACATTCCAAGCTTGTGATAAGCCCCTTCACCCTAAAACCAGTATATACTCTTAGCCTGTAAGGGAAAGTGTTCCTGACTGAAATCAGCCAGAAGCCGTTCTCAAGTTTTTTCCTAAAATAAACCTGTTGTTAACTGTTAAGCCACATTTTGTGTTTCTTTCCTCTTTCTTTAACTCTTACAGCTCTAAGGTAAGGAAGTCAGGGCCTATAATCAGGTTGGCTTGAACACACAGAAAATTTTCTTAGCAGCCTTGTGCTTTCCCAGGTAGGCATTTTAATTCATGCCTGGGGTCATGCTAGGCACACAGTATGCTACTAGAAGCCATGCTACAGTTTGGTTAAGTCTCTTACTGCAGGAGTTTGGATGCAATTGTTGTGTGACAGGAGACCAGCAGTTGTCACTGGCATAGTGGTGTGTTTATTTATTTTCAAGAAAAAAAAAACAGTAAACATATAAATAGAAGTTTAAGAAATACAAAATCAAATAGTGGCTGGAAGATTTTTGCTTTTCAGAATAATTAGAAAGTTAAAATAAAAAAAATAAAGTCAAGCTGAGTTTTTGTTCCAATTATAATATGGTTGAAAATATTTTATTTTCTTTCTTAGCAGCCCAAAGAATCAATTACCTTATTAATAAAATACCTGGGATATTGATGCTGATGTCAATATTTCCACATATGTAAATGACTCTGTCTATGTACTTACTTTGTATTTATGGTTGTCATCTGACTGTTGGAGAAAATTAAACTAGGGAATCATGGGATTCCATCGAAGCACTGGAATAATATTGCTAGAAAAATTTTCATTCACATTGTCACTCTTGCCTCTTGTCTCTCTTGCAGTTAGGATTGTACAAAAAACTGAAAAATTCTATTGTAAATATCCTTGAAAATCTGCAGACTTTGCTGAATAGGAAAAATAAACATTGGTTTCTTAGATTTTGCACAAGCCCTCTCTTGTGATGGCCTAATTCTTTTTACTGCACTGAAAAATGTCACAGTTTTTTTACACACTAATAATATCCACTTATATTTGAAAAGTATATATTAAAAACCTGCTGTCCACAAGTTATTTCACTAAAGTTTCAGAATGTAAATAATTGGATTAACTGTATTCCTCATGTTCTGTTACTGAAATAACTGTAATACAAGATTATATCAAGAAAAATATTTATGTAATTTATAACACATTGCAGTATTTTGTACTTATACAGAATGTGTACCCTGTATTCAGACATGACAAGTTACTTACAATCCAAATCTCCAAATTTTTGTCAAGAATTATAGAGGGTCAGATATTTTACCCTTCTTGCAAGCTAACAGTTTAGCCTACCACAGTTTCATAGTGGTTGACAGATGTCACAAAACTCCAGGCTCAGATACAAAGGATCTTATTATTCATAGCACAGCAAGCAGCGTAAATATGAGTGTCAGTTTCCTTTGCCTGCAAGGTCCATTGGTTTAATGTGATATAGATCAGATGGATGCTATACATGAAATGGTTTGGAATTACAGTTGAGACACACTGAGCTCCCCAAATCTTTTATGACAGCAAGTAAACATGCCTGACTTTGCAATAGAGGAAAACGTATTTTTTAATTAAACTGGACAAAAGTTATTTCTTGACTTTTTTTTCTGTAGGAATGTATTGTATCTACATTTAAAAGTTTTTTCTATACAAAAATCCCTGACAAAATATTTTGGAGCAAAGGACAGATGGTGCCTTTATCAAAGGATGTGCAGTTGTATTAGTCTGCTTTCACACTGCTATAAATAACTACCTGAGACTGGATAGTTTATAAAGAAAAGAAGTTTAATTGACTCACAGTTCTGCATGGCTGGAGAGACCTCATGAAACTCACGATCATGGCAGAAGGTGAAGGGGAGGCAAGGCACATTTTACATTGCAGCAAGAGAGAGAGAAAATGAGGTGAGGGGGACTGCCAAATACTTTAAAACCATCAGATCTTGTGAGAACTCATTCACTGTCACAAGAACAGCATGAGGGAAACCTCACCCATAATCCAATCACCACCTACATGGTCCCTTCCTCAACATATGGAAATTACAATTTGAGATGAGATTTTAGTGAGGATACAGAACCAAACCATATCATTCCACCCCAGCCCCTTCCAAATGACATGTCCTTCTTACATTTCAAAACACGGTTATGTCTTCCCAACAATACTTCAAAGTCTTTACTCATTCCAACATTAACTCAAAAGGCCAAGTCCAAAGTCTCACCTGAAGCAAGACAAGTTTCTTCTGCCTATGAATCTGTAAAATAAAAACAATCAGTTACTTCCAAGATACAATGGGGGGTACAAGCATTGTGTAAATGCTCCCATTCCAAAAGAGATAAATTGGTTAAAACAAAGGAGCTACTGGCTCCATGCAAGTCTGAAATCCTGCAGGACGGTCATTAAATCTTAAAGTTCCCAAATCATCTCTTTGAATTCATGCTTTCCATTGAAGGCACAAGGATGCAAGGGATGCGCTCCCATAGCTGTGGACAACTCCACTTTTGTGGCTTTCAAGGGTGCAGCCCCTGTGGCTTCTTTCACAGGCTGATGTTGAGTACCTGCGGTTTTTCAATGTGCATGGTGCAAGCTATTGGTAGATTTACCATTCTGGGGTCTGGAGGATGGTGGCCTTCTTTTCACAGCTCTACCAGGCAGTAACCCAGTAGGAACTCTGTTTGGGGGCTCCTACTTCACGTTTCCCCTCTTTATTACCCTAATAGAGGTTCTCCATGAGGGCTCTGCCCCTGTAGCAGACTTCTACCTGTACATCCATGCCTTTCCATACATACTCTGAAATCTAGGTGAAGGTTCCTGAAACTCAGTTCTTGCCTTCTGTGTACCCACAGGTTTAACACCATGTGGAAGCTGTCAAGGCTCAGGGATTACTCTGAAGCAATGGCCCAAGCTGTACCTTGGCCCCTTTTAGCCACAGCTGCAGCTGAAGCTGTTTCCCAAAACTGTACAGAGCAGCGGGGTCCTGAATGCAGCCCAAGAAACCATTTTTCTCTCCTAGGTTTCTAAGCATGTGATGGGAGGGGCTGCTATGAAGACCTCTAAAATGCCCTGGAGTCATTTTTCCCATTGTCTTGGCTATTAACATTCTACTTCTCTTTACTTATGCTAATTTCTGCATCATCGTGGCTTGAATTTCTCCCCAGAAAATGGGCTTTCCTTTTCTACCACATGGACAGGCTGCAAATTTTCCAAACTTTTATGTTCTGCTTCCCTTTTAAACAGAACTTCCAATTTCAGACTGTCTCATTGTGAGTGCATATGACTGTACGCTTTTATAAAAAGCCAGATCACATCCTGAATGCCTTGCTGCTTAGAAGTTTCTTTTCCAGATACCCTAAATCATCTCTTAAATTAAAAGTTCCACAGATCTCTAGGTCACAGACAAAATGCCACCAGTGTCTTTGCTAAAGCATAGCATTAGTGACCTTTTCTCCAGTTCCCAATAAATTCCTCATCTCCGTATGAGACCATCTCAGCCTGGACTTCATTGTCCATGTCACTATTGCATGTTGTTCAAAACCATTCAACCAGACTCTAGGAAGTTCCAAACTTTCCCAAATCTTCCTGTTTTCTTCTGAGCCATCCAAACAGTTATATCAAAGCCCGACTTCCCTCAGTACCAACTTTGTGTATTGGTCTGTTTTCACACTGCTGTAAAGAATTATCTGAGACCAAGTCGTTTATGAAGGAAAGAGGTTTAATTTATTCACAGTTTCACATAGCTGTGGAGGCCTCAGGAAGCTCACAATCATAGTGGAAAGCAAAGGAGAAACAAAGCATGCCTTACATGGCAGCAGGAGAGAAAGAGAGAGAGAGAGAGAGAGAGAGAGAGAGAGGGAGAGCAAGAGGGGGAACTCCCAAACACTTTTAGATGATCAGATCGCATGAGAATTCACTATGACAAGAACAGCATGGGGAAAACTGCCCTGATGATTCAATCACCTCCCACCAGGTTCCTCCCTGAACACGTGGTGATTTCAATTTGAGATGAGATTTGATTGGGGACACAGATCCAAACCATATCAGCAGTACCATGACATACCCATGGAGAATAGTCTCCTGACCATTTTCTACCTCTAAAACTGGTAAATAATTTCTATTCTGAGGGCGTTTTGTAAAATCTGAAAAATTCTGTTAAATTCTGTTCTGAGGAAGTTTTGTAAGATTTAATCATTTGTAAATATCATAGCCCAGTAACTTGCACAAGTGAATGGTCTCAATAAAAATTTGTGTCCTTTTATTCACTCTCTCTTCACTTTAACTTTAAAATAATGCAATCAATATAAAAATTAAAAGATTTCATTAATGGACTTTATTTTTATGTTTATTATTTACAAAATTATTATTCTGAATAAACCTACAGACCCCTGTGTATTGTATGTTAAGTCATCAAAACATAAGTCACATATTAAATATACAAATTTGGGCTGCTGATAGAAGGATTGTCCTGGAAGATAAAGTAATTTATTGTAAAGAAGGTAAACTTTGAACTGCTTATATAAGTCATTCCAATTACTGCCAAAACTGATAGTTCTCTGTATCTTAACACAATATACAAGTGTTTACATATATTGGTGGTCAACAAATATTTATTCAATGCATAGACTGATGAACAACAGGGAAGCAATCGCTGGTCAATACAGTATAAACTATTCATTCAACACCTTATTTGGATCTTCAGAAGTGTCAGCTGTAAAAATATTCCATTGAAATAGTTGTGCTATAAAAGTCATTTACAAGTAGATTACAAATATATTTAAAATTTAAAATACATAAATATCACGAACAGTATTTAACAAAACTTTTAAAAAGTTCATGCACAGCAAATGTGTATACATATCTTAAAAAAGGTTATATCCGTATTCTCTCAAAAATAAAATGATGATTTTTAGATAAGGAAATAACCTTTTACATTATATCATATTTAGACACAAAATCAACTAGACATTTTTCTATGAGTTACTATATGAATAACTTATTCAATGCCAAAAGTAATAAAATAATATTTGTGGACACCACTTGTCAAAACTACGATCATAGTTAAATGAGGAAGAAAAGAAGTTGAATTAACTGGAAAAAATAATGGCATATCTTTTTAGAAAATTATAGAGTGATATTTTGTCATCATTAGTAACTTAGTCTATTAGGATCTATCAAAATATTGTCTGTTACTTTGAAGAATCTTAATGGAATCTTCAATACAGAAAAATCACTTTTTTTTAAAACCCTGAATATGTTAACAGTGATCTCTGCTCAAATACAACAAAAAAGAAAGTTAGCTAGTAGCCAACAAAGAGCATATAAAGTTAAAGAATTTATAAAACTTATGATAAATTTGAGAACTAATCATTTATTTGCATTTATGTACTTGAATAATTTTATTAACTTGTGTAAATCTAGTCCCTGTCTTTCACAAAATTATTTCATGGTAGAGCTAAAGAAAAGTAATAGAGGCTAACTGATAAAAAAAAATGTAGTACTAATTTTATGAAGTACATTTATCAATTTATGAAAAAATGTGGACTTGCATAGAGTTTTTTCTGGAGTTGGTTTCTGTAGTTTTACTAATGTGTCAAAGTAGTGTTTAAGAAAAGGGGCCAAGGAGCTAAAATGGCATAGCTTTGGGTTTCAGTATCACTATGGCAGTATAAGCCTACCACAGCAGATTTCTTCTGCTGAGTACAACTAAAGATTCTTAACAAAATACAAAAAGAACCTATATGAAGACTCTTAAAATACATAAAGGTAGGAATGGTTTAGATCAGAGTCAAATATTAAAGATGTGTCCTGCATGGGGGACAATATTATCATTTTGTTCTCTTCTCTTTCACCTTTACCACAGGGGTGGGCCAATTACAGAACCATAAAACAGAGAAAAAATGTAAGTGGCCAAATCTCTAATAGAATTCTCACCTTTCTGTCCTGAAGAACTTAGAAAATCGTTCCATATAAACTGAAGAATGTGGGGGGAAATACAGAAAGTAAAAATCTGAAAAATGGAAACCACTAATTTAATAAGTCTAGAGGTCACCCGTGAGTTGTGCATGCACAGAAAAGACAAAATTCAGCATAGTAGAGACTTCAAAAGTTAAACTGAGATTGGTACCAATACCCTAGGAAGATGAGACATAATTTGTACTGTGAGCCTAAATGTTTGATTTGCATGCTAAAAATTACAGCAACTTTCTCCCTCCAGAGGAGTACAACAGGACCCGGAATCTACACATCATGATATTTAAATGTCCAGGGTATAATCTAAAATTAATGTCACATGGAAAGAAATGTGACACATTTTCACAGGAAAATATTCTCAAATAATGGTATATACAAGAGATCCAAATAATATATAAGTGGCCAACTAACATAAAAACGTTCAACATCACTAATCATCAGAAAAATGCAAATTTAAACCACAATGAGATACCATCTTACGTTGCTTAAAATTGCTATTATTAAAAAGTCAAAAAACTTTCTCCTGTTCTGTAGGTTGCCTGTTCACTCTTACAATAGTTTCTTTTGCTGTGCAAAAGCTCCTTAGTCTAATTAGATCCCATTTGTCAATATTGGTTTTTGTTGTCATTGCTTTTGGTGTTTTAGTCATGAAGCCTGTGCCCATGCCTACGTCCTGAATGGTATTGCCTAGGTTTTCTTCTAGGGTTTTTATGATTTTAGGACTTATGTTTAAGTCTTTAGTCCACCTTGAGTTAGTTTTTGTATAAGGTGTAAGAAAGGGGTCCAGTTTCAGTTTTCTGAATATGGCTAGCCAGTTTTCCCAACACCATTTATTAAATAAGGAACCCTGAACAAACAAAATAAACTATCATCAGAGTGAATAGGCAACCTAGAGAATGGGAGAAAATTTTTGCAATCTATCCATCTGACAAAGGGCTAATATCCAGAATCTACAAAGAACTTAAACAAATTTACAAGAAAAAACAACCCCATCAAAAAGTGGGCAGTGGATATGAACAAACACTTTTCAAAAGAAGACATTTATGCAGACAACAAAAATATGAAAAAAAGCTCATCATCACTGGTCATTAGGGAAATGCAAATCAAAACCACAATGAGATACCATCTCACACCAGTTAGAATGGCAGTCATTAAAAAGTCAGGAAACAACAGATGCTGGAGAGTATGTGGAGAAATAAGAATGCTTTTACACCGTTGCTGGAAGTGTAAATTAGTTCAGCCATTGTGGAAGACAGTGTGGCAATTCCTCAAGGATCTAGAACAAGAAATACCACTTGACTCAGCAATTCCATCATTGGGTATATACCCAAAGGATTATAAATCATTCTACTATAAAGACACATGCACACATACGTTTATTGTGGCACTGTTCACAATAGCAAAGACTTGGAACCAACTCAAATGCCCATCAATGATAGACTGGATAAAGAAAATGTGTCACATATACATTGTGGAATACTATGCAGCCATAAAATGGATGAGTTCATGTCCTTTGCTGGGACATGGATGAAGCTGGAAACCATCATTCTCAGCAAACAAACACAAGAACAGAAAACCAAACCCCACATGGTCTCACTCATAAGTGGTAGTTGAACAATGAGAACACATGGATACAGGGAGATACATTACACACTGGGGCTTATTGAGATGTGAGGAGCTAGGGAGGGATAGCATTGGGAGAAATATCTAACGTAGATGATGGGTGGTTGGGTGCAGCAAACCACCGTGGCACGTGTATATCTATGTAACAAACCAGCACATTCTGCACATGTATCCCAGAACTTAAAGTATAATAATAATAATAATAATAAAAGAAATCCAAAACTGCAGATGTTGGAGATGCTGTGGAGAAAAAGAAACCCTTACACACTGTGGGTATGTAAATTAGTTTAGTTACTGTGAAACGTGGTTTGAAGATTTCTTAAAAAATTAAAACAGAACTACCATTCGACCCGGTAATCCCATTAACAGATGTATACCGAAAGGTAAATAAATTATTCTACCTAAAAGAAACATGTACTTACATGTTCACTGCAGCACTATTCACAATAACAAAGACATGGAATCAACTTAGGTGCCTATCAATGATGGACTGGATAAGGAAAATGTGCTACGTAATCACCATGGATTACCATGGGGCCATGAAAAAGAATGAAATCATGTTCTTTGCAGAAACATGGATGCAGCTGGAGGCCATTATCCTAAGCAAATCATATAGAAACTGAAAATCAAATATTGCACGTTCTCACTTAAAAGTGGGAGCTAAACTTTGGGTATAGACAGGCAAAGAGATGGAAACAATAGACACTTGAGAATACTAGAGTGGGAAGGAAGAGAGAAGGGCAAAGGGGCGAAAACTATCTATTGGGTACTATGTGCACTACCTGGGTGACAGGATAATTCATACCCCTAACCTCAACATCCTGCAATATACCCATGTAACAGACCGGCACATATTCCTCGTGAATCTAAAAGTTGAAATTAAAAAAAAAAGTACTCCCTCTCCATACCCATTTATTTCAGATATATTTGGCTTAAATTCTGCATCATATTAGATCCTATGCCCTTTTAGAAAGAGCCAAAAGAAAAATGCAAGGAGTAACAAGCAATGTGCATTTCTTTCATTAAAGAGATTTTTAAGTAACAGATTTTTAAAATTTTTAAACACTTTTTTATGTTTATAAATAAAATTTACAAACACACACTGTGTGTGTGTATGTGTGTGTGTAACCATACATTGTAAGACAGAAATTGAATCTGTTGTGAAATTATCATTGTGAGAAAGGATACTTGAAGTACAACTTATTATTTGTTATTATAAATAAATAATAGAATTATCAGAAAAATACTTTAAATCAGCTAATTTATAACCATTCTCCATAAGGTAAAAGCAGACAGACTTGAAAGGGATGAAAGCTGAGTCTTACAAATGTATATATGTATATGTTTATACACACAGACCCACACACACATGTATATATGCTATAAAACAATTAAAAATTTAGAACTGAAAATACTTTTCTGAAATTTCTGCTCAGTAACAGAATAGAGCTGATAGAGAGAGTGAATGAATTTGAAGATAAATCATTAGTGATTAATCAATCTGGAAGATAGAAAACAAAAACAAAAAAGGAAAAGAACATCAGGGACTAATAGATAAATATCAAAAAGTCAAATATATGAATCACTGTAGTCCAAGAAGTAGAACATTTCTGGGCTGTGTGACTGGGAGAATTAATTCAGGATAAGCTCTGTAGTTTCCTTGTATTCAGGAGATGACACTCTAGGGATGAAAAAGCAGCTAGCATTTATATTGCAGAGTATTTATGCAAACAACTTCAGAAATCTCTAATATTCAATTGAGTACTGATCACCACAAGTATGTGAGGAAATTACCAGTTTAGGGAAAGAGTCACCCAAAGGAGTTAGAGGGAACAATACCAAGAACTCACACTGAGCTAAGAGGAGTGCCTGTTCCCAACAATCAAAGCAGCGAACTCTGTAATTCACCAGGCACCAGTAAGGTACTAAGTAGCATTTTGCATAAGTAGTTGAAAAATGTAGTCCCAGAATAAACTATGTTTCAGTATCTTCTAACAAAGCTTAATAACAATACCAAAAATATCAAACTATTTCTAAGTAACTAAACCATGACCAATAACAAAGATTCAAAAAATATATAGGTTAACAAAATATTTAGCATTCATAATTGAAAATTCACAATATGAGATAACCAATTCGAATTTACCAAGCAAACAAAAGAACAGAAACATATAAACTAATACTGAGGGAAAATCAATTAGTCAAAACAGATACAGAAGTAAATTGATTAATAAACATGACATACCAATAATTATTATTACAGTATTTGTTATGTTTAAGAAGCTAGACTACACATTAAAACATATTAGGTAGAGAATTGGGAGTTTTAAAAAATGACTCAGATCTAACTTCCAGAGATGAAGATAAGAATGCCTGAGATGAAATTCACTGGATGGGGTAACTGGCAGACTAGATTTTTCCACAAAAAAGAATTAGTACCCTTGAAGAAAGCAATAAGAAGGCTGTGCAAAATAAATCACAGAAAAATGAAAGATTAATAAAATAGCAGAGTGCCAATGAACAGCAAGACAACTTCAAATTGCCTATTATATGTGTAGCTCAAGTCATTGGAATAGATGAGATGGAACAAACAGAAACATATTTAGAGATGTAATGGCTAGAAAATTTCCAAACTTGAAAACTATAAACCCACAGCTCAATGAATCTTAACTAGCACAAAAAGCATGAAGCGCATCTCACCAGGGTATGTCAAAATAAAATTGTTTAAATCCAGAGGACAAGAGAAATGTTAGGACCAGTAAGAGATAGACTCTTTAAGTACACACTATTATTTAAAGGTTTACAAATCAGTTATGTCTCCACAGCAAAGTAATAAAATTTGCAAATAGAGTAGTAAAAATACATAAAGTTGAATATTATAGAGAGGGGTTTTTCTAAGGTTTTAATGTGTATTAGAGTTGCTTAGTATGCCAGTTAATATTGCACATTCTAGGGCTTCAAACCGGAAATTCCAGTTTCAATAGATCTGTTGGAGAATCTATAAATCAGCACGGTAACTAGAAAATATGGTTAAAATTCTTGTAGCATTTTTATTGAGATAAAATCACATACAAGAAAATGAAAAACCTTGAGTGCTATTTGATGGGCTTTGGCAATATATGCACATATCTAACTACCAAACGAAACTAGACATAGAACGTTTACAACGTGCCTAAAAGTTTCCTCATCTAGAGAGACGCTAAAACTCATAGACAATGACTGTTGGTTTCTATTAACATAATGTAATTTTTTCTATTCATATAAATGGACTTGTACGGTATGTCCTTATTTGTATTTGGCTTCTTTTATTCAATTTAATGGTTTTAGAGTCTCTATTTTTTGCATATGAGAATTTGTTTTTATTGTTGAGTAATATGTCATTGTATAAATGCACCACAAAGTTTAATTCATTCATGTATTGATGGGCATTTGTATTATTTCCAACTTTTAGCTATGATAAATAAAAGTATTATGTACATTTTTATACTTGTCTTCAAGTAGACAGAAGCTTGGTTAAGGATCTTATGTCAGATATATGTATTGCAAATATTTTTCACAGATAGAGGCTTATATATTGTTCCTTGTGATGCTGTCTTTTGATTAGCATGAAAGTTTGATTGTCTCATTTGTAATTTTTTGTCCTTACATTTAGTACTTGTGACCTGACTACAAAGTCTTTGAATAACCCAATGTGCCAATTTCTTTCTCTATTTTCTCCTGGAAGTTTTATGGATCTAGATTTAATGTTTTGTTCTGTAATTTGTCTTGAATTAATTTTTGTTTATGGAGTGAAGTAGGAAGGTTATGTCTCCGGGGGCTCTATCTCTCAGTTCTTTTCTTCTGTCCACAACTTTTAGCATATTACCCCTTAAGATTCTTTGAGAGCGCATGGGAAAGTGTTGAAAGGACTTTACATACTTTTTTTAATTGCTGGTGTGTTTGGAGATCCCAGTTCAACAAACCAGCTTATACATCCTATCAAAGGTCTGTTCAATATTTGAGTGGTTTCTATTAATGTTTATCTATAGTAGATTCCTCTCCTCACAGTGCTCTATGAAGAAAAAAAGTAAACAAACTTCTTCTCTTTTATAAAGGGCTTCTCGTCTTCTGCATTTTAGTTGATTTAAATTTCTTTTTATCCTCAGATTGAACATCATCTTAAAAAAAGAAATAAACTATGCCTTTGCAACTTACCTGGGTTATTATTGACTTTAGATAGACAACAATAATCTTTTGTGACTTTCTACATCCTAAGTGATATAAGAAATGCTTAGAGCATACTCTGGTCTACGTGGATACAGTCTCTTACTTTGAGAAACACTTCTGTAGAGTAACGAAAAGAGTTTAGTACCACTTAATTTCAAATTGCCCTGATTCCTACAATGTGTAAAAAAAAATTGTCTACTAAAGAGTGGGGATAATATTCTAGTAGAACTACCATTTTAGCTGTTTGTAAAAGATTATTCTATCCACCAAACACTTTATTTTTCCTCTATTTTTACTATAATGCAGGACAGTTCATTCATTTACCTAAATTTATGAAACTAGTAGTATGGCTGGCCTGTCAATCTTTTGCCTGTGTGAAAACAAAAGTTACAAGGGAGAAGTAATATACCCTAATTTTCATATCATATAATTTGGTGTAATATAAAAATTTATTTATTTTAATTTATTTTTTTCAAATAACATTAAAAGTAATGTCTATATTTTCAAATGAAGAGACTTATACCTGGCCTATATAGATAGTTGGGCTAGAATAAATCAAGAAACTATATGTTTCCTTTTATTTTCCTTCGTCTTTGTTAGTAAAATTTATGTTTGGTATCAGAATCCCTAGAAACTTTTAAGAATTGACTCCAGTTCGCCTCTGTTTCTGCATACATTTGTGTGCATGTGTATTTATGTGGGTGTGTTTGCGTATGTGTGTGTAACCCTTTGTACAGTGAAGCATTTCTTTAGCATAAGGAAGGTATATTACTCCATTCTTTCACTGCTATAAATACTTGAGACTGGGTCATTTATAAGAAAAGAGATTTATTTGGTTCCGGGTTCCATAGGCTGTATGGGAACCATGGCAGCATCTGCTTCTAGGGAAGCCTCAGGGAACTTTTACTCATGGCAGTAGGCAAAGTGGGAGCAGGCATCTTTCAATGCAGGAGTAGGACTAAGAGGAGGAGGGAAGTACTACATAGTTTTAAACAAACATATTTTGTGAGAACTCAAAGCTCCAAGGGGGATAGTGTTAAACCATGAGAAACCACCTCCCACCAGGCCCTACCTCCTACATTATAATTCAGCATGACATTTCGACAAGAACAGATCCAAAACATATCAGAAGGTAAATATGTGTAATATATTTGTGCCTCTGAATGTTTTAGACATTTTTAATGAAAACTTGCTGTGAGAGAAAAAAAATAATTTCAGTAATTCAGATAAAGCAGCTTGAGATTGCATGCATAATGTATTTTAAAATATTCATTTACTTTCTACTTTTTGAGTGTATCATGCTGTTTTTACTGACTTGATGCAAAAAAGGTTCAAATAAAATTATAGTGAAGAGATAATAACTAAGTTAAACATTCTAGTTCATGTGGTGTTGCCATAACAGAGTACAAGAGACTTGGTAATTAATTTTACAAATTGAAGTTTATATGCCTCAGAGTTTTGAAGGCAACAACCCATGGCAGAAGACAGAAGGGCAAGCAAGTACATTAGAAAGAGAGAAAGGGGGTATAATTCATCCTTTTGATCAGGAATCCAATCTCAGAATAATTAAGTAATTCCCATGGCATACGGCAGTAACCCATTCTTAATATTCTCACCTCTTAATATAATCACAATGGCAATTAAATTTCAACATGGATTTTGGATGCAACATTCAGACTATAGCATGAAATGAATAATGAATACTGCTCTTGTAATTTTCAGCTATATGTTTGATTATCGTGTGAGTTGTAGTTTTCAGTTATATGTTTGATATCATATGAGTGGATGCTATGCTACTGTTTCAATGCATTTATTCAAAGAATAGATTCCTACTGTCATATATGACTGGCTGCTGAAATACTTGAACATGACAATGCTTTGACCCTCTACGTTATTTTATGTGATGCTTGAGCTATTAGAGGTATCACAAAAGATATATTTTAAGTGTTGAAGATAATTAATAGGCATTATAACTTTCTTTTTGAGACAAAGTCTCACTCTGTTGCCCAGGATGGAGTGTAGTTGTGTGGTATCAGCTCACTGCAGCCTCTGACTCCTGGGTTCAAGGAATTCTCCTGCCTCACCTCCTGAGAAGCTAGGATTACAGGCGCATGGCATCACATCGGTTAATTTTTGTATTTTTAGTAGAGACGGGGTTTTACCATGCTAGCCAGGCTGGTCTCAAACTCTTGACTTCAGGTGATCCACTGCCTCGACCTCCCAAAGTACTGGGATTACAGGCGTAAGCCACCATGCCCAGCCTAATGTTATAACTTTTTATAATATCTTACAATATGGCCCATCATTATGGGATATTTCTTAGTATTATTATACTTTATGCTTGATAATAGGTATTTTAATTAGTTTTTAACTGAGTTTTACAATATATGTTAGTTGAAATTATGAATTGATTCTTTTTTTATACATGCTTTTTAACCTTCAGAAATATGACAAATTGCCCATCATATTCTCACAAACAAATCATATATGTTTTAATAAGTATTGATTTCCACCTTGGGTGCTTTCTTTATTCCAGAAATTTTCTTCAGAATTTAGGGGGTTAAGTAAACTCTCATGTCAGACATTTTGGGTTCAAATTATAGCTCTGTCCCATGCTAAAAATATAACCTTGAATAAAGCACATAATTGCTGTGTGACTCAGTTGTTTTGTTTGTAAAGTAGACATATTGAAAGTGCCTCTTTTATAGCACTGTTGTGAGGATCACTTTAGTAATAAAATATAAAATATAATATGCTTGCTACATTGAATGGGAAACATAAAGTGATAACTACATTTTGTATTATTGTTTAACTTACAAGTTTGATAGTAACTTGTGACTCAACTAAACTATATATATACATACACACACACTCATACATTGTAAGACAGAAGTTGAATCTGTTATTAAATTATCATTGTGAGAAAGGATACTTGTGGTATAACCTTATTATTTGTTCCTATTATTTTTTGTTTATTTTTCATTCCAAAAGATAGCTAAATAGACCACTAAGAAACTTGATAAAAAGTTACAGAAGCTGCTAACTAGAATAATCAGTTTAAGGAGAAACATAATGACCTGATGGAGCTGAAAAACACAGCACAACTTTGTGAAGCATACACAAGTATTAATAGCTGAATCAATCAAGTGGAAAAAAGAATATCAGAAATGGAAGGCTGTATTTCTGAAATAAGGCAGGCAAATAAATAAATAAATAAAAAGGAACAAACAAAACCTCCAATATATATGGGACTATGTAAAAAGACCAGTACCTGAAAGAGATGAAAAGAATGAAACCAAGTTGGAAAACACACTTCGGATTATTATTTAGGATAATTTCCCGAATGTAGTGAGACAAGCCAACATTCAAATTCAGGAAATACAGAGAATTTCACTAAAGTACTTCATGTAAAGATCAATCCAAAGACAGATAATTATCAGATTCTCCAAGGTCAAAATGAAGAAAACAACATTAAGGGCAACCAGAGTAAGGCCAGGTCACTCACTACCACCAGAGAATAGTATAAACACCACTATGCAAATTGCAAATAAACTAGAAAATCTAGAAGAAATGGATAAATTCTCAGACACATACACCCTCCCAAGACTAAACCAGGAAGAAGTCAAATCCCTGAATAGAGCAATAACTGGTTCTGAAATTGACGAAGTAATTAATATCCTACAAACTAAAAAAAGCCCAGGACCAGATGGATCCACAGCTGAATTCTAGCAGAGGTACAAAGAGGAGCTGCTATCATTCCTTCTGAAAATATTCCAAACAATTGAAAAGGACGAACTCTTCCCTAACTCATTTTATGAGGCCAGCATCATCCTAATACCAAGACTTGGCAGAGACAGAATAACAACAAAAAAACTTCAGGGCAATATCCCTGATGAACATGAATGCAAAAATCTTCAATGAAATGTTGGCAAACTGAATCCAGCAGCACGTCAAAAAGCTTATCCACTTCAATAAAGTTGGCTTCATCCCGGGTATGCAAGGCTGGTTCAACATACACAAATCTATTAACGTAATCTATCACATAAACAGAACCAATGACAAAAACCACTTGATTATCTCAATAGATGCAGAAAAGGCCTTCAATAAAATTCAACATCCCTTCATGCTACAAGCACTCAATAAAATAGGTATTAATGGAATGTATCTCAAAATAATAAGATCTAGTTATGACAAACCCACAGCTAATATCACACTGAATGGGCAAAAGCTGGAAGCATTCCCTTTGAAAACCGGCACAAGGCAAGGATGTACTCTCTCATCACTCCTATTCAACATAGTATTGGAAGTTCTGGCCGGTCAATCAGGCAAGAGACAGAAATAAGGTACTCAAATAGGAAGAGAGGAAGTTAAATTGTCTCTGTTTGCAGATGATATGATTCTATATTTAGAAAACCCCATAGTCTCAGCCCAAAACTTCTTAGCTGATAAGCAATTTCAGCAAAGTCTCAGGGTACAAAATCAATGTGCAAAAATCACAAGCATTCCATTACACAAACAATAGACAAGCAACAAGCCAAATCATGAATGAACTCCCATTTGCAATTGCTACAGGGAGAATAAAATACCTAGGAATACAGCTAACAAGGGATGTGAAGGACTTCTTCAAGGAGAACTACAAACCACTGCTCACAGAAACAAGAGAGGACTGAAACAAATGGAAAAACATCCCTTCCTTATAGATAGGAAGCATTAATATAGCAAAAATGGCCATAATACCCAAAGTAATTCATAGATTAAATGCTATTCCCATCAAACTACCATTGACATTCTTCACAGAATTAGAAAAAAAAAAACTTCTTTAAAATTCATATGAAACCAAAAAAAAGAACCCATATAGCCAAGACAATCCTAAGCAAAAAGAATAAAGATGGAGACATCAAGTTACGTGACTTCGAACAATACTACAAGGCTACAGTAACCAAAACAGCATGGTACTGCTACCAAAACAGACATGTAGACCAATGGAACAAACTAGAGACCTCTGAAGTAAAACCACACATCTCCAACCATCTGATCTTCAACAAACCCGACGAAAACAAGCAATGGGAAAAGGATTTCCTGTTTAATAAATGGTGCTATGAAAACAGTGTAGCCATATGTAGAAAATTAAAACTGGACCCCTTCCTTACACCTTATACAAAAATTAACTCAATATGAATTAAAGAATTAAATGTAAAACCCAAAATGATAAAAACCCTAGAAGAAAACCTAGGCAACACTGTTCATGGCATAGGCATGGGCAAAGATTTTATGATGACATTGCCAAAAGCAATTACAACAAAAGCTGAAGTTGACAAATGGGACCTAGTTATACTAAAGACCTTCTGCACAGCAAAAGAAACTATCATCAGAGTGAACAGGCGCCCACATAATAGGAGAAAATTTTTGCAATATGCCCATCTGACAAAGGTCTAATATTCAGAATTTACAAGGAACTTAAACAAATTTACAAGAGAAAAACAACCCATGAAAATGTGGGCAAAGGATACGAACAAAAACTTCTCAAAAGAAGGCATTTTGCAGCCAACAATCATATGAAAAACAGCTCAATATCACTGATCGTTAGAGAAATGCAAATCAAAACCACAATGAGATACCATCTCCTATCAGTCAGAAAGGTGATTATTAAAAAGTCAAGAAACAACAGATACTGTTGAGGCTGTGGAAAAATAGGAACACATTTATGCTGTTGGTGGAAATGTTAATTAGTTCTATCACTGCGGAAGACAGTGTGGCCATTCCTCAAGGACTGGGAACCAATACATGCACATGTATGTTTTTGGCAGCACTACTCACAATAGCAAAGACATGGAACAAACTCAAATGCCCATTGACGATAGGCTGTCTAAAGAAAATGTGGTACATATACACCATGGAATACTATGCAGTTATAAAAATGAATGAGATCATATCTTCTGCAGGAACATGGATGAAGCTGGAAACCATTATCCTGAACAAACTAACATAGGGACAGAAAACCAAACACCACATGTTCTCACTCATAAGTAGGAGTTGAACAATGAGAACACATGGAAGCAGGGAAGGAAACAACACATACCAGGACCTGTCAGGGGGTAGGGATGGTAAGGGGAGAGAGATCATCAAGACAAATAGCTAATTCATATGGGGTTTTGAACCTAGGTGATGTGTTGATTGGTGCAGTAAACCACCATGGCATATGTATACCTATGTAACAAACATGCACATTCTGCACATGTATCCCAGAATTTAAAGAAAAAAAAGTAGTTATTTTTAATTTTTATAAAGTCTAGTACATGAACTTTTTATTATAAATTGTGCTTTTAGTGTTGCATCTAAGACATATTTGCCAAACCCAAAGTCAGATTTTCTCTTATGCTTTTTTCTAGAAATTTTATAACATTATATTTCATATTTAGGTCTGTAATATATCTGAGTTAGTTTTTGTAATGTTAGAATAGTATGGATATTGTTATTATTAATGTCTTTGCATAGAGATATACAACACATGTTGAAAATATAATTTTTTTCCCAATAAAATACCTTAGTACTATTGTAAAACTCCATTGTCCATATTTGAGTGGGTCTACTCTGATCTTCCTTTTCTGTTCTAGTGACAAATATATGTCTCCTTCTCCAAAATACACTATCATAATTTTATGAAGCTTTTGGAATTAAGTAAGCTGTTGGCAAAATGAGAGATTGGGAAGCTCCAGGTCCTTTTTGCCCCCGATAGAAACATCAAGTTATCAACTGTAAACTGAAAAAAGATAGTTGTGCAAACAGTAATAGAAAAAGCAAAGGAGTGGTGATATCAATGTCAAAGTAGAATTTAAATGGAAAGCTGTTACAAGAGAAAAACACAAACATTCTATAATGATAAAGTATCAATTCACAAGAAAATAGATAATAATATATATATATACACAAATATGTATGTATATATATGTGCATGTGTATATATATATATATATATATATGCACCAAATATCAGGGCTCCTAAACATATGAAGATAGAATTAAAGAGAGAAATGGAAAGCTCTGCAGTAATGGTATGGAATAGTTGCAAACTTTAGTACTCCAAATTCCAATGATAAATAAGAAACTGAGAAATTTCAAACAGAAAGTAAAGGACTTAATACTGATAATCCTTTATACCTAACAGATGAAAACAGATCACTCCAGGCAAAAATACTATAGCAACATACCCATTTTTATTTTTTTGTTATTTTTAATTACTGAGGGAACATAGTAGATATATATGCTTATGGGGTACATGAGATGTTTCAGTACAGGCCTGCAATGGTAATCATTATATCATAGGAAGTATGGTAACCATCTCCTCAAGTGTGTATCCTTTCTGTTACAATTCACTTATGTTATTTTAAAATGAGCAAGTAAGTTATTATTGACTATAGTCACTCTGTTGTGGTATCAAATAATATCTTACTCATTCATTCTAATTATTACTTTGTACCAATTAACCATCCCAATTTTTACCCAACTCGTACTAGCCTTCCCAGCCTCTGGTAACTATCTTTATACTCTATATCTTCATGAGTCAATTGTTTTGATTTTAAGATCCCACAAATAGGTGACCACATGTGAAGTTTGTATTTCTGTGCCTGGTTTATAGCACTTGACATAATGATCTCCAGTTCCATCCATGTGGCTGCAAATGATAGGATTTTTTTTTTAATGGCTGAATAGTAATAGACTGTCTATATGAACCACATTTTGTATATATCTAAGAACATGCCATGACTGAAAACTGATGTTGGACACCTAGGTTGCTTTGAAATCTTGGGTATTGTGACCAGCGTTTCCACAAACATGAGAGTGCAGATCTCTTTCATATACTGATTTCCTTTTTAGGGGGTATGTAAACCCAGCAATGAGATTGTTGAATCATACAGCAGCTGTAGTTTTATTCTTTTGAGGGAACTCCAAACTGCTCTTCATATTGATTGTAGTAGTTTACATTTTCAACAGGACTGTACAAAGGTTCCAATTGCCCCATGTCCTCCCCAGCATTTGTTATTGCTTGTCTTTTGGATATCAGCCATTTTAACTGAGATGGCATGATATCTCATGGCAGTTTTCATTTGCATTTCTCTGATGATCAATGATGTTGAGCACCTTTTCTTATGCCTGTTTGTCACTTGTATGTCTTCTTTAGAGAAATGTCTATTGAAATGTTTTGCTCATTTTTCAATTGAATTTTTAGATTTTTTTATAGAGTTCTTTGAACTCCTTATATATTTTGATTATAAATTCATTGTTGGATGGGTAGTTTGAAAATATTCTCTACCACAGAATGGGAGAAAATATTCATTAAAGTTCTGAAATGACCCCCATTGACTCTATGTCTCACATCCAGGTCATTCTGATGCAAGAGGTGGGTTTTCATGGTCTTAAGCAGCTCTGTCCCTGTGGAATTTTAGGGTGCAGCTGCACTCCTGGCTGCTTTCCTGAGCTGATATGGAATGTCTTCAGCTTTTGCAGGTGCACTCTGCAAGCTTTTGGTGGATCTACCATTCTGGGGTTTGGAGGATGTTGGACCTCTTTTCACAGCTCTCCAGTGGGGACCCTGTGTGGGGCCTCCAACCCTACATTTCTCTTCTGCACTGCCCTAGCAAAGGTTTTCCATTAGGGCTCTACCCCTGCAGTAAATTTCTTCCTAGACATCCTCTGAAATCTAGGTGGAAGTTCCCAAACCTTAATTCTTAACGTCTGTGCACCTGCAGGCCTACCACCATGTGTAAGCCACCAAGCCACTGGGTTTGCACCCACTGTAGCAATGGACTGAGCTGTGCATTGGCCTCTTTTATACATGTCTGAGGTGCAGGGCACCAAGTCCTGAGACTCCACAAAGTAGCAAGCTCCTGAGTCCAGCACATGAAACTAATATTTTTTAAAAATTTCTGAGTCTGTAATGGGAGTGACAGACTTCTGACATGCCCTGAATAAATTTTACCCATTGTCTTGGTGATTAACATTTGGCTTCTGGTTACTTATAAAAATTTTAGCAGCTGGCTTAAATTTATCCTTCAAAAAATAGATTTTTCTTTTCTATTGGATTATCAGGCTGCAAATTTTCCAAACTTTTATGCTCTACTTCACTTTTAAACAAGTTCTAATTTGAAACCATCTCTTTGTGAATGAATATAACTGAATGCTTTTAAGAGCACCCAAGTGACTTCTTGGATGCTTTGCTGCTTAGAAATTTCTTCTGCAAGATACCCTTTGCCATCTTTCTCAAGTTCAAAGTTGCACAGATCTCTAGGGCAGGGGCAAAATGCCACCAGTCTCTTTTCAAAAGCATAGCAAGAGTCACCTTTATTCCAGTTCCCAAAAAGTTCCTCATCTCTATCTGAGACCACCTCAGTCAGGACTTCATTGCTCATATCATTATCAGCATTTTAGTCAAAGCCATTCAACAAGTCTCTAGGAAGTTCCAAACTTTTCCACATTTTTCTATCTTTTTCTGAGGCCTCCAAACTTTTCCAACCTCTGTCTATTACTCAGTTCCAAAGTTGGTTCCACATTTTCAGGTACATAGGAGCACCCCAGTCTCTGTGGTACCAATGTACTGTATTAGTTCATTTTTATAATGCTATAAAGAACTTCCAGAGGCTACGTAATTTATAAAGGAAAGAGCTTTAATTGACTTACAGTTTAGCATGGCTGGGAAGGCCTCAGGAAACTTACAATAATGGCAGAAGTTAAAGGGAAGCAAAGCACCTTCTTTGCAAGGCAGCAGGAGAAGTGTCAAGCAAAAGAAGAAGAGCCTCTTATAAAACCATCAAATATCATGTGAACTCACTCACTATCATGAGAACAGAATAGGGGAAGCCCCCCACCCCTATAATTTGTTTACTTCCACCTAGTCCCTCCTTCAACATGTGGGAATTATGGGAATTACAATTCAAGATAAGATTTGGGTGGGGATACAAAGCCTAACCATATTACCTTCCCTGCACATTAATAAATTTGCATGAAATTAATCTAACTTTCATCAGCTTATTTTCAGCAAACTTTCAGAAGTAAAAATGAAATAATTTCTTTGTCTCTACAATTTTTGGTAATATTTATTTATAATGTTGTTTTCTGATTATTTATTATGTTGTACCTGAGCCTTTGTCTCTTCATTGATTCCAACAAAAGTGTGTTCTCTTGCTTTCTTTAAAGTCTTACAAATTTTGTTAAAATCTGTGTATCTTATTTAGGATAATAGATGCTGCAGTAAACAATATTTATGTGATATAGACACTTTTTGTCTTCAACTAAGCCTTCCTGGGTTTGAGTCCATCTACTTAAGAATTGAGCTCTGGGTTTGTGGTTTTGTTACTTCTATGTTTACTGCCACTGCATCACAAGCTTTAAATTCCTCTAGTGTTTATTTGTTTTAGGTTAGGAATATGTTTTCCAGAGGATTTTATTCAATGTCTGTTCTACCCCTAGTTTAAATATTCCCTTTGCAACTACACCTCAGAGAATGTCTCTCTTCCCTATGCAGCAGATTCCCAAAACCTTCCCAAGCAGCAACTTTTTGGATTTTTTTTTTACTCAATACTGTTAGCCTTGATGTATGAACCAAAATGGCATCAAGAGTTTGACATAAGGACAAGGAACAAGTGGAAAATTCTGAGAAAGCTTCCTTTATGTTGCAAATCTGCTTGAAAGGATGAGTAATTGTTGCATAAAAGGTATGAAATTGGTACTGTTGTCATTCTGACTCAGTGTTAGGCACACTTGTGTCCTTGAATCTCATGGGTTGAGTCTCATTAGTAATTCTACAGAAGACTTCTAAGGGTCAGGGTCTGTGTATAATTCTGCTTCTCCTCCACAAGTAGAAAAGTTTTGTAGTTATTGCTTTTCACAAGCTACAATCAGTCTTCAGCTGTGTTCTAACAAAAAAATTGTTTGGTCTTTTTATCCCAGTAGTTTAAGGCTTTTGTTTCATAATGGATATAGTGGGGAAGGATCTAGGTGGAACTAAGTACCTTTTATGCAACTGTCGACAAAGATTCAAACTCTGTAAAATATTTGAAGAGATTTATTCTGAGCCAACTATGAGTGACCATGGCCCATGGCATAGCCCTCAGGAGAGTCTGAGAACATGTGCCCATGGTGGTCAGGGCACAGCTTGGTTTTATACATTTTAGGGAGACCTGAGATTTCAGTCAAATACATTTAAGATATATATCGTCCTCGTTCAGAAAAGTGGAGCAACTTGAAACAGGGGCTTCCAGTTTACAGGAAGATTTTAAAATTTTCTAATTGGCAATTGGTTGAAAAAGTTATTACCAATAGAAAGGGATGTCTGTGTTATGAGAAAAGGTTGTAAAGACCAAAGTTTTCTCCTGCAGACGTAGCCTCCAGATAGAAGATTTCACAGAAAATAGATTGTAAATGTTACTTATTAAACTTGAAGTCTATGTTGCTGTTAATGCTTGAAGGGGTATAATGATGAATGTCCAAACCCCACTTCCCATCATGACCTGAACAAGTCTTTCAGGTTACATTTTAGAGTGGTCTGGCCAATGAGGAAGTCCATTCAGGTGGTTGGGGGACCTTATAATTTTTTTTTTACATCCCCACCTTCTGGCCATGATTTGCCAGAGGCAACATCAATGGCCACCAAATCTTTATTTGTCTCATAGCATTGCTGGATTGGCATGGATGCTTGCCCTGGGTCCATCCTATTCCTTGGTGGGACTCCCTATGGCCAAGGGACTTAGTTAAAACAAGACTTAGAGCCAATTACTTGTTCCAGACCAAATCGGAATAGAAGTAGACAAGCATTCATTACCACTTGAAATTATTATTATTAAGTAGAAAACTAACAAACAAAAAGCACATTTATAAAATTAGTTTATCTTTAACTTCTATGTGTTGAGATACTGTAAGTTTAATTTTAGTTACAGACTTAGAGTAACTAGCTATACAAAACATATACATTGTTCTGAAGAAAAAAAAGATCATCTTTGTAACTCATAACTTAGACGCCTTTTCACAAGGTTATCTTTATTCTATCAGGAAATAATTCTATAGAAAGCAGAAAATTCTTTATGATTGGGGCGGATGTAATCATGACGCATAATAATGTAGAAGGCAAAGTGCCTTGTTTTGTTAACTGTTTAGACATCACTGTATCCATCCTTGATTTGAAGTGTCTCGTCTTGACATAATTCTATGCCTCAAAAACAGCCCTTATAATCTCACATACCCACCTTTTCTGCAATAGTCCTTGGGCAAAGAGAAAGAGAGTACAGTTTTAGCAGCAGGAAATTTGCAGATTGGGCCCAGTGAGATGCCAAATGAGGGAGGTTCTCATTTAGGCTTTTCAGAATACCTTGATTTTCGTTTCCTTGAAAGAATTCAAGAAGAGATTAAAGAGCATTATTATTTTCACAATTGAGAGAATTTGTTTGTTAGAACAGAAAAAGGAATATATTTCATTCGGGTACTAATTAAAAATATGAAGAAAACCTGTTATCTGGTACTCTGTAGAGGTATTCACATAAAGTACATCATGAATCAATTAGCTACGTAGGTTTCTTTTAAGTCAGCTTTGCCAAAACTTTACCTAAAAATATGTTATTTTAGTCAAAGTCTTGGTAAAATAACCAGTGTCCCAAATTATTCTTTTTTTTTTAAATTATACTTTAAGTTCTAGGGTACATGAGCAGATCTTGCAGGATTGTAACTTAGGTATACACATGTCATGGTGGTTTGCCGCCTCGATCCCCCCATCACCTACATTAGGCATTTCTCCTGTTATCCCTCCCCAGCCTCCCCACCCACTGGTATCACTTCCTTAGCCCCCCACCTCCCAAAAGACCCCAGTGTGTGATGTTCCCCTCCCTGTGTCCATGTGTTCTCATTGTTCAACACCTACTTATGACTGAGAACATGTGGTGTTTGGTTTTCTGTCCTTGTGTCAGTTTGCTGAAAATGATGGTTTCTGGATTCATCCATGTCCCTGCAAAGGACATGAACTCATCCTTTTCTATGGCTACATACTATTCCATGGTGTATATGTGCCACATTTTTTTTGTCCAATCTATCATCGACAGGCATTTGGTTGGTTCCAAGTCTTTGCTATTGTAAACAGTGCCACAATGAACATACACATGCATGTGTCTTTATAATAGATCAATTTATAATCCTTTCGGTATATAGTCAGTAATGGGATTGGTGGATCACTCCCACCAACAGTGTAAAAGTTTTCCTATTTCTCCACATCCTCTCCAGCATCTGTTGTCTCCAGATTTTTTAATGACTGCCATTCTAACTGGCATGAGACGGTATCTCAATGAGGTTTTGATTTGCATTTCTCTAATGACCAGTAATGATGAGCATTTTTTCATGTGTCTGTTGGCCGCATAAATGTCTTCTTTTGAAATGTGTCTGTTCATATCCTTTGCTCTCTTTTTGATGGGGTTCCTTGGTTTTTTCTTGTAAATTTGTTTTAGCTCTTTGCAGATTCTGGATATTAGCCCTTCGTCAGATGGGTAGCTTGCAAAAATTTTTCCCATTCTGTTGGTTGCTGGTTCACTCTAATGAATGTTAAATTGTTCTGTTTTAAAGGACTGTCACTAAACTCATGCAAATAACTATGTGGTCACAAAATCACAATCTGAATTTGAGAACTCAGAAAGAAAGGCGAATTTGCTTACAAAAACATACTTCTCTATAAATAACTGAAAAGAAAAATATTTTCTTGACACTTTTAAATCAGAACAGCAGCCTTCCACATAAGACATGTTTTAACCTTAGAACTGCCATTCACATGCTAAACAGCTCTTGTTAGATGAAGGCTACTTATTAGGTGCCATAGAATTTAGCAGCTCCTTACATTGTTAGAGTCTATGTCAGCGGAAAAAGGAGGCTGCCTACTCAAGAGTGTCTCCTCTTTTTATCTCCAGGTAGCAAGATCCTATGTAAACCATTTTTATTTTATCATGGAACTCTTTGGGGCCTTATTATTTCTATTAGCATAAGGGTAACTTCTGTTAATATTCCATAGCAAGACAGTAAATGAACCTCAAGTAAAAATTTCCTAGTTCAGTAGTTGTCATTGGGAAGTATTCACAGTCTTTTGCCATTATCCCCAATAAATCCTCCAAAAAGGGCTATGAAGTGAAGGATTTGTCCTGACTAGCACTCCAGCTTCTACCCTATATTCTGTGGGCTCAGGGAATCTTACTATTTATAATTTCAATTCTAATGTATCATATTAAGATTTTTCAAAGGCCAGATTTACATGACTTCAGTTTTATGGTACTAGAGAGGGAAAATATCTCCCAGTCAGAAACAATATCCATTTACGTAAGACATTTAGGTAAAGAAGTCACAATGACCTTATATAAAGTCTGTTTAGACGTCTCAAATTTCATAATGCTTTTAACTTGTATGTTTTTTAAAAAGTTTTTTGGGTTCCAGGACTTTTTCTTTTCCACCCCCAGATCATTTTACCTTTTCTGGTGAAAAAGGAGCAGGAAGTTGAACCAAACGTCTTAGGCCCTTTTGTTAATTTTTATTTTAATTTGCCTCAGCATTACCCCAGGGAATGTCAGATTTCTGATGACAGCCTCTGCCTTGTGATTTTTTAATTTTCCAATCCGGGTCAAATAGTGAGTAACAATCCAAACATATCCATCACCCTTCTGGAGCAAGTTCGTTGACTCCCATTTTCCTTTTACGATGTTTCATTAAGCATATGTGAGATCTGTGAGGGACAGCAAAATTGATAAAGCTACTCAGACAATTATATGATTCTGCCTGAGGGGCACACAAGTAAAAGGGGCCCCCCATGTCCCCAAATTTCTCATGACCTGGGTAATAGGCATATTTGGTGCGGAAATATCCTGGCCATTATAAAACCAGTCCCATGTGGCTTACATATGACACATATTAACTGCTTCATCTGGGATGCTCCACTTAGTATTTTATAGGAAGAGTCAGGCAGTCCCATTTTCAGGGCAAACAGACCTCACAGTGTTGTTTTTCTGGTACATTAGGCTGGTTGTTCTCTCAGGAATAAAATGTGCTTTTGGATTATGTATACTCAGTAGTTGTTCACTAGTGAGCTGTGGGCCCTGCATCAACCCAAACAAGCTCTTTTATGATGTAGCACTTAAAATTAAGGATTTTGTCTCTAAAGTATCAAGGGTAATGGCAAAAAACTGCAATTACTTTTGTACCAACCTGTTATTTTTATAATCCACTGTAGTATACATTTCTAAGAAAGCTGACAATACAAATCCACAAATGGAACAACTGCTTTACATTATACTCTCTGGTTTTTAGTAGTTACTTGGTTTTACCCTTCCACTAACATTGAGTATCTTCTTAGTAACTGCAAGTCTCAGAAGTAACTTTTGTTGCCCTGGCTTAATTATTCTTTTTATCCATTTAGTTGTATCTGATAACTTTTGCTTCATTTTAAAGTCATTCTTAAATAGTTTCTTACTAGAAAAAGATATTTTTTTTTAATTTATATCTTTGTGTTTTATAAACTTCACCAAAACACCTTTTATACTCCTACTATTTTAACTCTTAATATCTCAAATCCCCAGTGGAAAAAAAAAGAGTTTACTTCATTTAACATAACATGACTTCGAAATTTGAAATTATTAGAGAGATCTTTAAGATTAAATTTACTGAATTAACCTTGCCAAAGATTATCAAAGTCAGGTGAATCAAAAGTCATCTAAGCTAGCTTGTACCAGTCTGATAAGCACTTATTTATTTTTTCAAGTCAGTTAATTAGTTCATTCATATAGTTCAGTAGTAAAAAATCACTTCCACATGACACTTATAAACATATAGATATTACAGGCATGCAGAGTAAAAAAGCAGATCCAAAAATATTTCATTTGCCTATTTTCAGAAAGAAATTATCTCCCTTACTTAATATTATTCATTTTTAAAACTTACAGGAGCCAACGAAGGTAAAGGAAAGAGTTACCAACCAAGTGAGAGAGCCAAGTATAAAGGGGTCACCTCTGACTGGCCTGTGCTCTGGGAGAATGGGGTGGACCCACAGAAGTTTGCTCCATTTACAGGAAGGAAGAGGACAGCCTCTCCTGATCTGGGGTGGTGACCTGGGATTCAATTTGTGAGGTGGGAAGTCAACAGGACTCCCGTTTTGCTGAGAGTCACTGTTTCCCATTTTTTTCCTTTTCACCCGATAAACCCTGCCCTTCTCATCCTTCAAAGTGTCTGTGATCCTAATCTTTGATGGTCATGTGAAAAGGACCCACATTTAGCTGAACTAACAAGAAAGTTCCCCAACATTTTGCTGCGCAATTTGAAGCTTGAGAAAGGGTGAATGAGATGCAAAGCAAAAAACCTTTTTTCCCTTTTTTGCTTGTACACCTCTATTCCCTTTGACTTCTGAGAGTAGAGGAAACTCTACTCGCCTTTCCATGGCTTTTTCCTTCTTTTTTCAGGATGGGGAGGTGAGTGGCAGCTCACCGCTGCCCTCCTGACACGGTTTGGCTGTGTCCCCATCCAAATCGCATCTTGAATTCCCCCATGCTGTGGGAGGGAACTGGTGGGAGGTAACTGAATCATGGGGATGGGTATTTCCTGTGCTCTTCTCATGATAGTCAATAAGTCTCATGAGATATGATGGTTTTATAAATGGGAGTTTCCCTACACAAGCCCTCTTCTCTTGTCTGCCATCATGTGAGATGGACTTTTCACCTTCTGTCATAATTTTGAGGCCTCCCCAGCCATGTGGAATTATGAGTGCATTAAACCTCTTTGTTTTGTAAATTGCCCAGTCTCAGGTATCTCTTTATCATTAGTGTGAGAACAGACTAATACACCTCCCCTCCCTGCCAGGGCTGGGACACATGGCCCCAGAGCTTCCTGTGTTTGCCTGACCAAATTCTCACTCAGTCCAACCCAGGGGAAAGGAACTCAGTTGCATAAGAATAAGAGGTTTTTCCCTAGGCATTTTTAAACTGTTTTTTTTTCTTCTTCTTTCTTTTTCTCCACCAGGTCAGGAGTTAACTTTTAAGAGAGGATTTTTTCCTTTTGGAGGACATTTCGCTGGGCTGGAAAATGGATGTTACTGTTTATGTTTCCTGTAGAGTTTTAATTGTGAGAAGGAATTGTTGAGGTTAGTCTTAGCTAATCTGGTGTGCTTTGTGCGTCTTTCTGTATGATCCATAGCAAACTTTGCTGCAGGCCTCCTTCTTGTTTTATATCACTGGGGACACGGCCTGTAACTCCATGATGGGGCTTTGTTTAGCTTGCCTTAGGGAATGAGTTCTTTCTGGCTTGATATCTGCATGACCTTTTGCTATTTGTTGATTCCCCTCCCCTCCATGTACCGCCTTGGCTTTTCCTTTCTCTGAACCTTTAGTAAAATTTGAAAGCTGGAAATATTGGCTTTTTGGCCTGGCTAAAGTGAGGTAATAGGAAATTTTAAAAGAACCTTATTAAAGAGTGCTATGGTTAAAAGTCACCTAAACTAAAAGCAGATATTCAAGCTCTAACAGCCTGGGACTCCGTGGGAAAAAGAGGCGGCACCAAAGACCCCATTTTGGAAAAAATTGTTTTCCTCGTGAAACAACAGGAATTAGAAATGGATAAATACCTCTAAAAATTAAGGTTCTGTTCTGTTTTACATTGTATTATCTTTCGTTTTTTACTTCTGTGGGTATCAGAAATTACTTTATATTATGAGAAAATAAAAACTGGCCAATGAAAAATCTAACAGCTACTGAATCTTCTTCTGTTTGTCTTTGTAGGTATATATGTGGTCTATTTAAAAAGCGCTAATTGAGCTAAAAAAAAAAGATAAGCACTTGAGTAAAATGTTTTTTTAAAGGGAAGATTAAAGTTGTGGTACATTTCATTTCATGTGACTTTAACCTTTGAGAAATAAAAACAGCATTAAAAATTATTACTAAAATGCAGATGTCATCAAAATGTTAATAGGTGGACTAAATTATACAGGTCAGATAAAAGATCTGCTAAGTGTTTTGAGGTTATAAACTATTTTTTGGTTTCGGAGAACTGTTCAACTTGGTGTGGCCTGGGGACATATGAAACTAACCACACTCTTAATTATGCTGAAAGGAGTCAAACCTTGGCTGTACCTAGCACACAAATGAAACAACTTATCAGGTTTTACATTAAAGTTAAAATTGCTAGGAGTTATCATTGTAACATCTAATTGAAACAACGGAAAACAGATTTAATTGCAAGGTGTGTAAGAACAGTAAAATGTGTTTTTAATGAAAGATTATAAGAAAGCATGGAAATGTAAATTCTTGCCTAAGGTTAAAGGATGGTTTTGAATTAGATAAGATAAAGCTTAAAGTTCAAATAAGTGGTAAAAATATTGTAAAAATTAATCTTGCAAAATTTCTTGTGTGAACATATTGACTAAATTCAAAAGGGTGTTAATATTTTTCTTCTGTAAATTGACCATTGAAATAAAACCACAGGGTACTCTTAAGGCAATAATTTGCTTTTTAGCAAAATTTGTAAAGTCATAAAAGATTTTTTGCTTTTTAAATCTCTGAGTCATTTTTGCAAGATAAATTACTTATGGTAATCTGGAGTGTTATATCATAGTATCAAGTGTTTTAAACCTTTAATGTACTTAACAGTCTTTCCAAAATAAAACTTCAGTTTCTAAATTGTGTTTCCTGATACCTGGCTTTTTGGATGGTTCTGTGGGCCCCTGGAACATCCAGAAGAGAGATAAACAGGATTATTTAACATGTTTAGGTACATGGGATTGCCAAAATGATGTTCAATCTTCTTCAGGTTATATTATGGTGAATAATGCTAATATATGTTCCAAAATTGTATGGGATTTCTAAAGTTCTAATGTCTAAGCATAGGCTATCAATCATAATTGAGGTTGATATATTGTTATTGTAAACCATGGAGATAACCTTTTTTTTTTTTTTTGTCAATTGTGTTTCTAACTGTAACTATGCTGGACATTTTGTTATTAACAGACAATTGTTGTATTATTTTAATCCTTTTCAAATCATGATTTATAATAAGCTATAAAACTTACAGGTGCTCTCAAATACTGGTTTTAAGTAACTTTGAAGATTGTGATGTTAGAATAAAGAAAAATGTACAGGACCCTGGAAGAGCCAAAACATTCATGAATATCAAACTAAACAAGTGTTAACTAAATGGACTGAATTCAGAAAGCTGAAGCAATCATTTTAAATTTTGCCTGGAATATTGCAGATCCTTGTTTTGTTTTTCAGAGTCAAGGAAACTAATTTTGAGCTATCTATGGCCTTTAATAATTGAGTAAAGTATACTCCTATGAACAAAATCTGGAGATGTTGTTTCTCTCTTCCTGGTTCCTCTAGAATTTAGAAACTGTGAGTATTCTTAAATTATGGCAATATAGTTGTTTGCGTCAGTGAAATAAGAATCCATTTTCTTTTTCAACAGAATGTAATTGGAGAAACTGGTTGTTCTACCAAGGCTTTGTGTAGAAGAGTATGTTTCCCTTTAAGGAGTCAAGCTCAACTTGCAGAAAGAATTAAATCCCCATGGGAAAAACTGGCCTTATAACCTTGTCTATGCAGTCCTTGTACAGGGTTCCAGATCTGTGATCAATAAAGAATGTCACTTTCTAACAGGCTCAGGAGCTGCAAGTTTATTTTGAGACCTTCAGAAGAGAGGATCACCCAACTCACAGGTATTTGAGGATACAAATGTATGGCTGGGCTGGGCTTTTAAAAGTCTTTTCTGAGATTCGTTGTGTAACAGAGTTCCGTCGGAGCCAATCCAAAAGACCTATGCAGAAATAATTATTCTTGCTGCAGTTTATGCAAATAATCAAGCCAAGTGTAAGATTAAATTTTATTTTGCAAACTACCCAGTCTCATGATAATTTTTTTTTTAACAAAAATGAAGGATGAAGAGAAATTACATTTCAAAACTGATCATGCATTTACCATTAAATTATAAACTTATTAGTTGTTTTAAAGTTTCTGCCTACATTTTAGACTAACCCTGCTTGTTCCAGTGAACCAACCAGCAATCTCCAGCTGCACCTCAGAAAGAACAACAGGGAATGTGTAATGTAGAAATTTGGATATATATTTTAGTTCTGAGCAGTTATCCTGCAATCCTGCCAGGTGATGGAAATAAATAGGGCACCCAACACTCAGAGGTTTCTTCTTTGGGAAAGTAAGACCAAGGGGGCTAACCAAAGGTGAAATTCAATCTGTGAGCCAGGAAGCCTATTAGTAGAACTCTCCCTTTGCTGAGAGTCACTGTTTTCTTTTTTTTTTTTCTTTTCACCCAATAAACTCTGCCTTTCTTGCCCTTCAAAGTGTCTGCGAGCCTAATCTTTCATGGTTGGGAGACAAGGAACATGTTTTTAGCTGAATTAAGAAAAAAGACTTACAACACAAAAACTTTTCAAAAGAGAAAGAGATTAACTTCTGAGATATAAATCTGAAAAATTTTAAACTGACAGTCTATAGAATTTAAAAATTAAAAACTTATTGCATTAATGTCTACATTTTTAATAAAAACTTGTTTTAATCATGTCTTTATTTTTGTATTCGTGTAGAAAAACTATCATAGTTTCCTTTAATTAAAGCCTATCAATCTCAAAACATTTTTACAAATTCCTTTTTTACTAACCTTATTACAACTTAGACCATTCACAATGTGCTTGGACTTTCTGATTTGTCCTAAATGTTTTCATTGAACAAGCCAGCCATTTAATCTTATTTTATGGCAAAAATTCACCTTTATGGATTCTTTCTTATATAAAAATTACATTTCTTCTTACCTTTCTTATTGAAACTGTATCTTCATAACTCTCTGTACACATTTCTGATTTTCTGGTTCCTTTTTCCTTGTTTTGTACATAACCTTTAAAAATGCTTTGATTTAGACAAAGATATTTACCTTTTAATAAGAATATATTATTTAAAATGTTTCTATAATTTTAAAATTGGAAATTACACAGACATTTAATTAACATTGATTATTTACTATAACCTTAGATTATAAATTATATGAGAAGTTTGTTTGCAAGCATTTATTACATTTACCGGATTAAGTTACTTAATAGTTTACCTAGATTATTCATGAAAACTGTGATAGTAGTTATTAAAATATCTTATTTATGAAAAATTACACAAACAAAGATTATTCTGTTTTGGGCCAGGTTTATAGTTTTATAAGCCTTATGGCAAATTTTGAAATCTTATAGTATCATTCAGGAATAAGTATGAAACTGCTTGGTCAATAAATGCACACAAAAATGCTAACAATTCTTAAAAATTTTTCAACATTTTACCAATAATTTAAAGCCAGTTAATTTATTAAAGATTTTACTTACATCACATGAACTTAGAAGAGCATTTGACTTAGCCTTTTTTTCCTGATAATGTATTTTATTTAAATTCTTTTATTTTTCTTTAAGCCAATTAATTAGAGCTATTAGAATATATTACTAGTAATGAAACACTATGTACACAACACATAAGCACATAAAAACAACACATAAATACACAGACATTTAGGCATACCTCTAATAGTTATGTCTAATAGATCCATGTAGATATGTCTAATATATGTAGAAGTAAATCTTATAAATTAACAAGATCTTTGTTTCCTATTTTAGATTTCCAAATTCTTGATAACCTGTTTCATTATCCTAGGCAGTTGTCAGCTAAAGGGCCCTAAATTTGCATATTAGGGGTAACAATTCTGTGATAAAAAATCAGATAGCAAAATTTACATCTCTAAGTACAGAGACAAAAAAAATCCAGTGTCCTTGAGGAATATTAAAATGAATTTAATTGCCAAGTTAAACATAAAATTATAAAACTCTATCATAGAATTGTGTAAGAAAACCAATTTTATTTAGATAGGTAGTTCTAATTTTAGTCTGCATCTTTTAACTCTATCTTTGAGCTCTGGGAAGAACCTACACTGTATCCTGGGTCTCTAATAAGAGAATTGTTATGAGGCTAGACCATGTTTTTACAGTGCACCTTTTTTTTTCTTTTTTACAAAGACATTTCTCTAAGTGTCTAAATTACACTCTTTCTTATTTTAAACATATAAGAGTAGTCTGTTGTAATAACTATTTTAATTGTAAAAAATTAGGTAACACAATAAAAGCAAGAGCTTAAGACCTTAAGGGAAATTTTTTCTGTTTACACTCTTGGGGTTCCATAAGGAAGAAACAGAGGTTTTGTTACAGGTATTCAGACAGGTATGAATACGACAAGAGAGGGCTCTCCCCCACTTGTTAGGAATATCAGGTGATGGTTTGGTAATTATCACATAGCCTCTCTAAATGCGGTAAATTGGCAGCTAGCAGCAGGGAGGGGCCATTTTTTTGACAGTACACACTTGTTGCACTAAAGTGTTAATTGAATGCAGGCACCAGGGAGAAGCAACTTCCTGGGCATGTGCATTAAGAGACAAAATGGTGGAGTATTACTTTCTAGGGGCACTTCACCAGAAAAGGGAAGAAGGCCTCCTATGAGCATGCATACAACTTCCTAAACTGACTGCAGATGCTCTCTTCCCAAGGATAAGGAAGACACGGTGCATGTGGGCAGGCCATGCTGAGGGAAGTATCGTGGGAAAGGGGTGCAAGACGCCAGAGGTGGGCTAGCCAATAAAGTCCTAGGATTAAGGTTAAACACTGCACTTGTTCTTCAAGTCACCTGCTTGGGTCTCTTTCAAGTGAACTTTTCTTCCTATTCTAAAATATTTTTAAATAAACGTCCATTCCTGTTCTCAAACTTGCCTCAGTCTCTTTCTGCTTTATGCCCTTCAGTCATATTCTTTCTTCTGAGGAGACAAGAATTGAGGTTGCTGCAGATCTGTACAGATTTACTGCCAGTAACTTGGATACTTTTTACCAGTAACGTATTTGGTCCTATGAGACTTGGATATTTGCCACCAGTAACAGTTTCTCCCCAAAAAGGAGTCTGACACCTTCTCTGTTTTCTATAAGGAATCCCAGGATGTTAGAAACTACTTAAGAAATACCTCCTTCAGGAAAGAAAACAACAAAACCAAACAGAAACAAAGGTCATTCAAATACACACACATACACAAACACATCTTTTACTTCAGAACTTTAGACATGAGATGTTAATACAAACTCATTGGCTTGCAAAATAATACAAAATAAAACAAACAAAAAAACCCAACGACACTTGGATCCAAACAGTGGCTTGTATCTCAGTAGAAAAGTAAGAGCAGATGTGAAGCAGGCAGAAAAGAAAATAGAAGAAAGAAGCACTCGGGAACTCAATAATTTGCAGGGCAACCTTAATACTCTTTATTCTTGATGTAAATGTGAGCAAAATGACAATAATATGCCAATTTTACACAAAAATTTGCAAGTAGAGGCACCATCAAACCAATGGAGTGCCTGAAAGGGGGTAATTATCCTTTTTTCCCCGTCATTCTTAGATTATTTGTTTCCTGCGGATTTTTTCCTCAAAAGGAGAAACTGAGCTGTGGCTTAGGGTTTTAGTGTAGTGGGTCAAAGTGGGCTGCTTGTGAGCAGGATGCCACAGCATGTCACCACTGGGTCATCCTTATCCTCTTAGGTGTGTCAGTTTCTTTCTCTGAAGGTCTAGCACCTCCAGGAGGGCTAAAAGTGTGGCGTGACCAGCTTTATATGCACTTCCTGGACAAGCCTCTTTAAACTAATAATGTTGGGGTTCTCTGTAGAGCCACTGCACATCATGGGGGGTTGCCTTTTGGCTGGGAGAAGTAAAATGTCCTTTCTCTTCCGAGCTGTGAAAACAGTCTCTAATTTATCTAAGAAAACAACAGTTCAATTTCTCACACAAATGCAGGCAAGCCAAATGGAGATTAATTCCGGGAGAAAAAGTAATGGAGAAGATCCTTTAAAATGCATCTCCAAACTAGAATTAGGTTCCTAAACAATAATTTCTTAGGAGGAAAAATAAAACCCAGTTCAGAATAAATCAAGGACCATCAACCAAAGGAAGGTCCAAGACTCGGGAAGACTTACCAGTTCCACTAAAAGAGAAGCTCAAAGCCAGAGAGGTATCTTAGCTATGAGTTTGGGCAACTCTTTCTGGGTCCTGATTCTTCTCTGAGATCCCATGTGTTTGGTTGCCACATTATTGTTGATGAAAAGAGTAAAACTCTGTAAAATATTTGAAGATATTTATTCTGAGCCAAAATGACTGATGATGACCCATGACACAGCCTTCAGGAGAGCCTGAGAACATGTGCCCAAGGTGGTCGGGGCACAGCTTGGTTTTATACATTTTAGGGAGATACAAGACATCAGTCAAATACATTTAAGATATACATTGGTCTGGTCCAAAAAGGTGGAACAACTTAAAGCAGGGACTTTCAGCTTATACGTAGCTTGAAATCTTTTCTGATTGGCAATTTGTGGAAACAGTTATGAATAGAAAGGAATGTGCCATTTATAATAAAAGGTTGTGGAGACTCAAGTTTTATTATGCAGATGAAACCTCCAGGTAGCAGACTTCAGAGAACATTAATTGTAAATGTTGCTTATCAGACTTAAAGCCTGCGTTGATATTAATGCTGGAGGGGTATAATGAGGCATGTTCAACCCTCACTTCCCATCATGGCCTGAACCAGTCTTTCAGGTTAAATTTTAGAATGCCCTGGCTGAGGAATTACATTCAGATGGTTGGGGAACCTTAGAATTTTATTTTTGTTGTACACAACAACTATTCTTGCATCCAAGCAGCTCTACAGCAAGAAGGAAGCTTTCCTAGAGCTTTTCAACTTGTCCCAAGTCCTTCAGCCAAACACCTGGTGAAGACCAAAATGAACAGTTTGCAAATTAGTGCAAATTGTTATTTTCCTTACAACTCTCCCAGATTATATTGGACAGGTGAATATAATTATCTTCTCCCCCAAAGGCACAATAACTTGAGTCTATAAATCAGAGTCATAATGGACAAATTAACAGAAAAAAAATGACATACATATTTATTTATGTTCAAAAGGGAATAGGAGTCATATACAAAGTATTAGGTCCAAAGCAGTGGTCAGAAGGTTAAAGTTTTTATAGCATCCGATGTTCCAGAAAGAATAGAGGCTTGGAGCATGGCAAGTTAGTTTATGAGAGAGAGAGAGAGAAGAAAGCCATGGTTAGCAAAGACAGTCTTGTTAAGCTGACGAAACCTCAGAAGTAACAAAGTATAGATAGTAGTCTGTAGTAACAGTCTCTGTGTCACACAATCGAAGGTTTCGGACTCTGTTTCTCTCTCCTGTGAGTTAATATTTTTTAGACCTTGACAAAGGAGGAAGCCTTAGAGAAAGCCTGACTGTGTATTTTGCTAATGCATATTTTTTCTCTACTGATAAAAATCTCCTCCAAAGAAACTTTGCAGAGATATTTCTCTCTGCAGTCCCTCTGAGTAACCATCTCAAAATATGTCAATAAACCATATTTTGGGGTGAAATAGTTTGTTTTCTCTAATACATCTAAATGCTAACCCATGTTCTACCTTTAACAACTTGATAAAAAATAACATTTTTTTAGCTGTACTGCATAATACCCATTTTTCATCATCTGCCCCATCTATGTAATCGAGTGCTTTCATTCTATTTTCTCCTGGGTTGTGCATGCCTTTTCCTAGATCTTAGAGTAGTTTATTGTCCCAAAACCTTATCTCTCTTATAAATTTTTTAAAATGCTGTATTCTTCCAAATTATCTAAAATTTCTGTTTTTTCTTTTTCTCTTTTGCAGCTTTCTACATCCTAAGTAGAAGTGAGGATCCTATAGATGTATTTAAAATTATTGTTTTGACTTGTGAAAATTTATTTTGAGACTACAGTGAACTATATCTTGACTTCTCCAGGAACTGACACTAACAGGAAGGAAAAAAAACTTCAAGATAAATATTTAATGCAGTTAAAAAACCAGTAAGCATTTAATTATTATTAAAAGTTAAGTATAGACTGAGCATGGATATAGACATTTAAAAAATCCTGCCAGCTCTGTTTTGAGATTTTTACTCTTTCAATAAATATTCAAGTATCTGATATAGAAATGATGTTAAATTTTTTAATATATATATTTTGAGTTTTAGGTTTTGAGGTACATGTGAAGAACATGTAAGATCGTTGCATAGGTACATACATGGCAATGTGGTTTACTGCCTTCCTCCCCATCACCTATGTCTGACATTTCTCCCCATGTTATGCCTCCCCAACTCCCCACTCCCCACTGCCTCTCCCCTAGTTCCCCCCCACAGACCCCTGTGTGTGATGCTCCCCTCCCTGTGTCCATGTGTTCTCACTGTTGAACACCCGCCTATGGGTAAGAACATGCGGTGTTTGATTTTCTGTTCTTGTGTCAGTTTGCTGAGAATGATGGTTTCCAGGTTCATCCAATGATGTTAAATTTAAATATAGAACCATTATATTTCCATTATAGTAGAAAACAGAAAAAAATGTACACTAGTGTTTAGAATGTTTTTGTGAACAGAAGAAAGATAAAACATAAGAATTGACCAGTAGTCAGAGAATTACAATTCTAAGTTCTGTGGATGACATATATTTTCATTTTAATATAAAAATGAATTTGTGTGACCCAAAGCAGCACTTTTATTTGCATAAAAATTTTCTATACATAGCTATTACTCCATTTCTTACTGATTGTGAACTCGCTTAATGAAGAACTCTATATCTCTATAACGGCATTAAGAATGAGTGGCTTTTCTATGTTTTTACAAAAGATTGATTTCCTGCTGACATTTTCTAAATTCCCAAAAGAACAAGTAAAAATTAAAACTTTGCTTTCACCACTTCCCTTCTCTCTCTTCTACTTGTCTACAGATTTGTCTGTCACCACTTTTCAATCTCTAGTTCTTGTATACAATATCAGAGCAATAAATATATACTATTGTCACTCTTAAACTTTTTTTTTCTGAGTTTTCTTAACTTTATGTTTCTGGCTTATTCTAATTCATTAGTAGGGTTTTTTTTAATTCAAATATTATTTCTAATAGAAACTCTTTCTTCCCTGACTGGTATATGGCAGGCACTCTATCAAGTTTTCCTTAAATAAATAAATTAGGAATACACTTTTAGGTCACTTATATAAAAGAATCCCAGCATATGCATCAGAGATAATGGCACTACCTTAAAAGGGTTCAAGCAAAATTGATGCATCTTTTCCCCTTTTATGTGGATTGCTTGTTGAAAGCTTTTTTGAACTTCTAAATGGAAAGACATATTTGTACCAACACACGTAACCAAGTCCTGTTCACTTCCAACAACAGGATCTCATCAATTTAGTGCCAAAAGCTCATGACGCAATAAATGTAAATCTCCTGAGTGCCTGTGACTATGGGGTAATGTAAAGAAAAGGTGCTGATTTTTAACTCTTGTGTAGCCAAATCCTCTGTTAAGCCATTAAGCAAATGGAAAGCACCCTAAGATTAGAGAAACCTCCACTTTTTGCATTTTCTTCTGAATCACTGTCCTTTCTCACCTTGATGGCTACATTTGCCTACTTAGCAGCATAAATGCTCACTTGTTATTCATGTACCAAACTGCAAATGACTGAATGCAGCTCTATGTGAATACTCATGAATCCACAACTTTTTGTGCCTACCACCACTTAATTCATTTTTTCCACATTCAAGGCACACAAAAAGCTGAGTTGAATAGCATTCAGAAATTGACCAAGTGTAATTTTGTCATTCATTCACAAAGGTAAAATATCAAAAATGAATAGAAATTAAACCATTCTCCTAAATAAATCATTTTGCTTGACTTTGTACTCATGTATGACGTACATAATTTGCATTGTAAAACATAAATTTTACAAATTTGTTTTGAATTTCTAAGTACCTCTATTTTCATAACTGCCCCAGTGCTGCAGATGCACAGGATATTTATACCAAAGACAGGAATAATGTATGAATTATTCTCCTTTCCAATTGCTTCCCCTCTTTACTACCCAGCCTGATTGTCTGATAGTAAATAGGACTATGTTCCAGAAAGAAGGAGAAGAAAGAAAAGTACAATTTCTGCCAAATGACTTTAATTCATCTATGAACAGAATACATTTACCTTTTTTCCCATATCGCCTCCAAGCATGAAGCTAGATACAGTATTTTGCCTTCAATCTTTAAGAGCTCTTATTCTTTGCTGATTTGAATAAATTTCACTGCTTTTAACCACAAATTGGTTCAATTCATTAATAGAATATTTTTATGGCTCTCTTTCCTTTTCTATGTAGACAAAAATACCTGTTTTTGTGTTACTTTCTCACAAATGAAGAAATTTTGTTCAAATTCTATATGTCTCAGACAAAAGAAAACTAATAAGACCTAACTTTTTCTTAAAAAGCCCATGACTTCTTAAAACCACAAATTTCTGTTGAGTTACTGAGAAAACAATGAAAGCTCTATCAATTTTTTTTATGATGATGTGATTTCACTGTAAAATATAAAGTTTGATTGCCAGTCAATAACTTCTCATTGGCATGAGTGAGCCTGTAGAAAGAGATATTCAAGTATCTATTCTGAGTAAGTTCTTGGTAGATTTAAGTATGGGAGGAAGGGGAGAAAATTAAACACATTTTTGTTCTTGTATTGTGCTAAATAATTTATCGTTTTTGAATAGGATTATACTCAAATATTGAGAGAAAAAAATATGTTGCTCAATTTCTTCTATTCTGTTTTCAAAAAATGAATTATAAATCCTTTTGTAAAGATTAATTCATTTTCAATTATAATGAAGAATCCTCAGATACACATAAGCCAGTAAGTTTCAGAAAAAATACAGCATTTTGTGTAGTTGTGTAATTATCTGATACATAAACAAATACATAAATGAAAATATTCTATATGTGGGTTTTTCAATGTTAAACTGAGTGGTAAAGAAGAAGCAAACTGGTGGAAGCCACGTCTTGGTAACTGTATACCCTACATTTGCTTTTGATATGTGTCATTGTCATATGCACCGTAAAACTTTTATGCGCTCCTTTTGTCACACAATAATGCTTGAACATAGCAGAGATTAGAATTATTCCTCTTTACTACTATGCATATTACATTTACTCAAGGGTCAATTATTATTGAGTAATATCTGTGTTATAGACACCATGTTATATGCAGAGGATGTAATATTGAATTAGATGCTGTGCAGATCTTCAGAGGGAAGTCACTGAGAGGGGATGGATGGAAGACACAGATGCTAGGCTGAAAGGGGAGGAAGCTGAGGACACTGCATGGGACTACCATGCACCTAGACTCATTCTTAGCTCCCAATGACTCCTGGGGAAGGGGTAAGTTTAGCAGGTAAAAAGCAACCCAGTCTTGCCACAGGCTTTGGAAATCTTGCCAGTAGGAAGAGACCCTACAACCCTCATGGAGTGGTCAGGGAGACGTAGCTAGAGAAGTGGTAGGGGCAGAACTCCAGTTGAGGCAGAGCCCGAGGATTTAGTGTGGGGGCTGGTGATGCCCATTCCCCAAAGCTCACTTTGCTCTCTATGAGACTTTAGTTCTAAGGAAACCATTAGGCCTAAACTATGTAGGGTAGTCTTGCCCATGAGATGGGATAGGTCTGGCTTGAGTATACCATGGTTTGCTGGCCTCTCTTGGGTCCCCAGCCTAGTAGTGCCTACCTGTAGTGCAGCAACAAATGCCTAGATGGAGGGCCTCCTGAGGGCCTGCAACAAAGCTTCTGCATTAGCAGATCATGTTTGACAAGTGGAGAGCTCCAGTAGAGCACCCACATGGACACACACCAGCCCACCCATGCCTTCCCCAACTGCAGCCTTGCTTGAATCATTTTGTCTGCACACATTCATCCACGGCCACCGCCACATAATTGCCAGCAGATGTGCATGTAGGTGGACCTTGCTACATCTTCCTTGCCAGTGAACATGACCTGCCATGCCACAACTGCCAGCATGAGTACATTACATTCTCCCAACACCCTGACATGCCACCAATGCTGCAAGAGCATTTGTAAGCAGAGACCACCAGCCCCATGTCCACCAGCTCCCTGAATCCATGCTCACACTGCCACCCATGTGAAACTATGCAGGGAGACCAATGGATCTGCCCCCCACCCCCAAGTGGCAGCTGCTGCACACGTGAACCTGCTCACAGATGGCACATGCAGTCTGCTGAACATGCACATGGACACAAGCAGGCCTGCTACCACTGCCCTACAAACCCTTGTGACTGGCACCACCTATTGAAGTGTTCAGGCCAGCGGCGTGCTTCTAACCTCCAAAAGCCAGAGAATAAAGCAAGGAGCCTGATACCAGCCACCCACCCCCCAGAGTTAAAGCATGTAGTTCAGGCATAATGAGCTGAGCCTTGACCCACTAAAATCCTCCAGAAATGAAGCCAGTCTTCTGAACCCACCATATACCACAATCAACCCCCCAAGGATATAAAACACAGTAAAAGAAAAAATTCAAAGGTCAGGAACTTCAAAAATTGATGGACCATCTGCTCATAAAGATAAGAAAACTAGCACAAGAACTCTGGCAACTAAAAAGGCCAGAGTTTCTTCTTACCTTCAAATGATCACACTAGTTCCCCAGCAATGGTTCTTACACAGAATGAGATGGCAGAAATTGAACTCAGAATACAGATGGCAATAAAGATCATTAACATCCAGTCTAAAGAATATAAGGATTACAATAAAACCATTCAGAAGCTGGTAAACAAAATAATGACCATTATAAGAAAGAACCAGACTGATCTGATAGAGCTAAAAGCACTCGACAGAAATTTTATAATGAAATCACATATATTAATGATAGAATTGACCAAGCTAATAAATGAATGTAAGAGTTTGAAGACTGAATCTCTGAAGTACCTCAGTAAGAGAAAAATTAAAGAAAAAATATAAAAAAATAATGAACAATAGATTCAACACTATCCCCATCAAGCTACCAATTACCTTCTTCACAGAAATTGAAAAAACCACCTTAAACTTCATATGGAACCAAAAGAGAGGCCGCCCGCATAGCCAAGTTAATTCTAAGCAAAAAGAACAAAGCTGGAGGCATTACGCTACCTGACTTCAAACTATACTACAAGGCTACAGTAATCAAAACAGCGTGGTACTGGTACCAAAACAGAGATATAGATGAATGGAACAGAACAGAGGCCTTGGAGGCAACGCCACACATCTACAACCATCTGATCTTTGACAAACCAGACAAAAACAAGCAATGGGGAAAGGATTCCCTGTTTAATAAATGGTATTGGGAAGATTGGCTAGCCATATGCAGAAGGCGGAAACTGGACACCTTCCTGACACCTTACACTAAAATTAACTCCAGATGGATTAAAGACTTAAACATAAGACCTAACACCATAAAAACCCTAGAAGAAAACCTAGGCAACACCATTCAGGACATAGGCATAGGCAAGGACTTCATGACTAAAACACC